>JAHZNI010003756.1:0-17420 GCA_027744415.1 Seira ritae | reverse complement strand
TCACTCTCCCAAACTAGTTTTTTGCCACACAAGATTCATAGATTCGTTCAAATGAGGATAAAGGAGAATTGCGTAGAAGTTGCAGGAGCAAAAAAAATAGTAGCAGTTGCAGTAGTGGTGGTGGTAGTAGTAGTATTACATCAAATACTTAAAATATATTGTACGTATATCACACATTAGTAGTAAAAATGAAACTGTGAGTCCATTTTCCCCCAAACTACTGAAAGGAAAAGAATCTTTGATACTGTGACAAGATGACAAGGCACTGAGCCCCGGTCCCTCATGCTAGGGCCAGGCAAAGACACGTTCATAAACGCAAACACCCACGTATGTATAGTTTACATGTGGTAGTGGCGACTTTGGGCAAAAGCAGGTCAGGACAAGACACGCCAGGACAAACTACTACTTATTATATTATTCACTTTTACTTTCACAAGAAATTACACTACAGCTCTTAATATTCCTTTCATTATTATTATTATTATTTTTATTGCTCGTATTGTACAAACGTCTACAAAATACATCTGCAGCAGCAGGACTGGAGAGAAAATGCGGTTCTTTATGTTCCATCCATACAAGCAAATAAAATACTTGTTAAATAGCAAAGAGAAAACTGCAGATTGTGTCTCACTTAATTTCTAGCACAAGCAGACCAAAGCTACTTTCCTTGTCTAGCCAAATAAAAACCCCTGGATACTATTTTTGTCCACTGCAAAAGAGAAGTACCCAGCGATATTTTTTATTTTCTTACAAACACTTCCAGAGAACAAAGGACGGCTACAAAGAGTAGCTCTTGAACTACACAGCAATGGCAATGAACGTTGCTGCAAGTATGTAATTCTCATGCAAAAGCAATACATTACTCTACGCTGTACATAATACTTCAGACAAGCTTCAGCGAAAGCAAGGACTCCATCAAAAGAATCCTGATTTCAGAGAGGGTGAGTGCGACTTTCACCGGCTGCTTTTTCATACATCTATATTTCTTTTCAAGGAACCACTACCGCAGCAAAACAACAATGGTCACAAATGGAAGGTGTTGAAAAGACCGGTGTAATGAGCCATGACAAGCACGTACTTTTATTTCCTCGAGAAGCAAGCCAATGCACTTTTTGTTTCAAACAAGATACATTGCCATGGCATGACTTAATTTAATGCAAACAATGCATCAGTTTGCCCCACTGTAAATCCGATTTCGGGAATGATACATAATATCCTCTTGTCTCTTTAATGGCTATTTGGTGATTGTACTGAGCTCCCATTTATTTACACTGGCATTAAAAAACATTTGTCTCCGGTCATTTCTATTCATTGCTAAATTGGTAGTCGTACTTACATGTGTGCTTATGCTCACAGCAGTGAAAATTTACGATAACTTTTTCTTCCACCGAGCGAACGAATTTTCAATTAGTCAGACACGCGGGTACACAGCACAATGCCAAAATAATGAGTTCGTATATATTTTTTGTGGTATCCGCTCGTCCACAGCAGAGCTAGTCCGTTCTCCTATTAGTTAGCTCAAATGAACGGTATCAATTTATCATAGTGTTTTTTGGCGAATGGATACATTCAACATTCAACGGTTGAAATGAGACACCATGCAGTAGCAGCAGCAACAGCAACAGACTTGTTTTCAGTGTTCAGTGTTGGTCGTGGCGGTGGACAAAAATGCCAGCTTCAACATTTTGCCCTTGGAGGTACTAGTACTACTTGAGATACTATAATGTTTCAAGGGTAAACACAAAAGTGGAACTGAGTTGGGCAAGTTTTACGAACGATTTCCACTGCTCAAAAATAATACATAATAATAAACACGAGGAAACAGAGATATTGGAGAAAGTTATAGGGTAATATTATATTGTGTTTATCTAAAATACGTGCATTCAGTAGGCTAGCTCATGTTTCATACAAAGTGGAAGGAAAAACTCTCTACCAATTTATTTCTAGTTAGTTATGCCTTTCTTCTTCCCCACGCCGAGTATTATGCATGTCATCACTTGTTTGTCCTTTGGCAAGGATACATTGCGCGAAGGAGGCATTACTCCCTTTTCAACTGATTTCCCTACTACTACTACTACAACTTACTACACCAGGATTCCCCGTGCACTTTTTTAGTTCGTTAGTCTTCCAAGGTGTCTGGTTCGGCTAGTCGTTGGTCTAGCATATATACTACTTCATCATGTCTGAAAAATGCTACACATACACAAGACTAGAGCGACTTTTTTTTTGTTCAGCATGAAAGCAAGAAGTTGTTGTTTTTCCTTGGCTTTTCAAAGCAATCACGAGAAAATCCTGTAAAAACTAAGGATGATATGAGCGGAGCGAGCGACGAGCGAACACATGACCAATTTCTCGGCTGTTATCATTTTTGTTGGGAAAATATTGTCGATATTAAAAATGGATATCGTTCACATATTCCACGCGGATTTTTTTTGAGCTTGCTTGGAAGGGCGAGGAAATAAAATACATATTCATGAAAGGAAATGGATCAAGTGGTCACCTATATTTTTTTTTGCTGAAGTCCATATAAATACGTGGGGGTAGGGTATGAAAGCATGCACCACCGTCTTGTCTAGTCTCTGCCCATCAACCTGTTTCGCCGAATAAATGAATTTTAGCTCATGCAGTGGTCGCACTTTGAAATATAATGAGAAAATGTCAAGCGAGCGGGAAGATGCTAGAAAATAGGAAATGATTGGTTTCGTTGTCTCATTCCGCTCAACTGCTTTTACTTTTTTTAGCAGATTAAGGTACGAACTAGTACATATGCAACGCACTACCAAGTTCCAAGACCGAGACCCCTCATGTGTGTTAGCCTAGCTGAACAGAGAAAAGCATTTTGAGCTCTCTCCAAGTTTTTGCCAGCTTACGGAAGGATTAAATATGTGAGAAGCAAGCTTATAAACATGACATGAACATAAATTGTTCAGATATGATCAGTTTGACCAGTAAAGGCTAACCTAGCCATGTTTTTGTTGCTACTCTTACTCTTGTCCAGGATACGATTTTAAAAGAACGAATATAGGAGTTATCGTTTCATTTTTTGATTTATTATTATTAATGAAGTGCCTAGAATTCATGAAAGCCACGAATACCATGAGGTGAGGTTCATTTCTCTCTCAAAATAGGATATCTAAATCCTCCACGCTAGACTTGGAATATTATGCGTAAAGAAATCGATATTTGTCAACTTGTTAAATCAACAAAGTTCCAAAAGCTGATGTGATGGTAGAGACAAACCAACTGTAAAAGTTAATAATTCATTAAACACGCATTCAATGTTTGCTCGCACACATACACATACACACCAACTGCTTAATTAAGCATTGCGTCATTACACTTAATTTGAATGTGAGTATACTAAAGCACACATAGAGAATGGCGTCAATGCAATGCCGCTGTAGCTGTAGCCGAATTAGCCGAAATCGAATTAAAACTAATGAATCGACGATTAAATCTACATTTTGTACGTAGCCTACACACCTGGTTTACTAGAAAGGAAAATTATGCATAGAAAGCAACTTACCAAATCAGAACATTTCAAGTAATCATGTTTTTGTCCTCCTATTGTATTTGTATATTTATTCAATACTTAAATTATATCGGTAATTATGATCTCGTAGCACCACAAGTATTATTTAAACTTAAAAAATATTTTCTGAACGCACTCCAAATTTACTGAAACAATTACGACAAAATGAGGAACTCAAAGAATATGTACAATCAATTGTTCACTACTTTCTCCTGCAACTATTCTGCCTCCCAAGTGGACACCAAAACTAAGAATGAGAGAGATCAAGCCACCTAAGGAGACTTTTACTAGGGTTGATTTTCGTATGGTTACGGTTGCAGTATATATCTGATATGATGCCTGCAAGTTATGAGGCCGTTTTTCATTTTTTTATCTGACTAACTAAGTTCCAAATATTTTTTTGAACTTGTTCACGCTTCGGAAGAGAAAATTGAATTTGAGCTGAGGTGAGGTGACGCTTTAAAAGAGAGAGAAATGTAGTGACTTGACTGATGGTTTTAAGATGTAGTAAGTATGTGTACACAAGAATCGCTGAGAAATATGGAAGTCGGCCACAGACTGCTTTATTGAAATTCCATGTTTCACTAGGAACGCGCTCAAATTCGAGGTGCTCCTTCAGTAAAGTATTAAAATTGAAAGAGAGAACAGAGGAGGAAAGCATGCGAAAAAGGGGAAGGAGACGAAGTAGTAATGTAACCTAAATAGGAGTGAGAGGATGATGTTCCTCTCTCTCACATCTTCATATTTTTTCGCCCTTCTCTATTCAAATCCGATATTCCACATTAAATTAGGAAACCCCACCTCCCCGATCAGTTTTTTCCCTTGTGGTGCTCTCTCTCAATCAAATACTAATGTACGCAACCTTCAACGCTTCAATAGTAACAGTATTAAAAAATATTCAACATTTTGCAATTATAATGATTGTAGAATGTGTGTGTGTGCATATCAGATCAGGCAACAGACACACTAAACATACATTTCCCCTTTCATCATCCATCACACAATCTACTTCTGGTTGATTCCTTTTGTTGGTATCAAACGACCAACCAGGTTCGAGTGCGATTGCGATTCGAGGTTGATTACAGGGGGAACTTGGTATTGCGTCGCAGTAGCTCGTAACCGTCAACCCCACTACAATAGCAGTCCCTTTCCAGCTTAAAAATAAAGTATGCATTAAAACTCTCCGGATGAGCGCATCATCGACTAACTGACTGGATGAGTACTTGAGAATTGGTAAGTAGTGCTCCCACAATAATGGGCATTTTACAAGTACACACAAAAAAAAAGAACACTACACACATTCTGGAGGAGACGAGAGGAGGAGAGGTAGCTCACAGACAGCTTTCATTTCCAAATAAAATGAATGCACGAACGTTTGTTACAGCTGTCAGCGCCTCTTCCACATTTTTCCATACTATTATCATTGAAAGTTTGCAAATACAAGAATGGTTATTGGGCAAACAACAATGCCAATGAAAAATGCGGTATCGTCACACTTTCATTTTGATTCTCAAAAGTTACGACATGCATTCTGCTGGATCATGATGTAAAAAATAGATGTGACATATATTTTTAAACAGGAAAAGAAACACCTACACAGGCTGAGTGAGAGACAGAATGATAATAGGATACCATGCATTTTACTGCTAAATTATTCTACAATTTTCGCTACAAATTCCATGTACTTACTAAAGCGTTTAAGCTGGATTTGGATGCATAATGTATATGTACTTATGTATGTGTGTAAGTTGGGTCCCTTCTCTCCGGCTACTACGCTGCGCTGCTACTTGCTGAGCGCTCATTTACTTCATTTTATTACAGTTTATTGATGTGGTTTGCACAAAGCGTAAAATGTTCATGTGGTCTGTGCTTATGACAGATATTGGCTCCTCATAAATTCCAAGTGTTGTGGTTTTAATATTTAAGTGCACTTTTTATGATTGCTACTATATGCTTTCCTCACACTGTTATTATTATTACACCTTTGAGTTCCGATGGTAAAAAATCATGCAAACATTTTATGCTAAGCGCGTGCAAACCAGGTATGTCGAAAGGTACGAAATTCTCATGAAATTTTGATAACCTCAGAGTTTCACACGTGACGCTCTCCTTCCTTTGTGGAACTAATTATCTGAGATGTTAAGAATCAATAGAGTCTACCTTGTTACGTAATTTGGCTTAATTCAAGCAAACTGCTCTGTGCTCCCCTTTTATTCCTCATTGCTCATGAAAGACTGAGTCGGTTTCCGATTTCTCTCTGATCCTTTTACGGAACACTACCAGCACACAATAAAAGCCTTTTTTTCTCTCTACTTCAGTTGGGAAAAAAAGCTTAATTTCTTCTTCTCTTTCATCTTCATTTTCCTTTCATTTCATAATCTCTTCCTTGAAGATGAAAACAAGAATTGATTTACTCTTTCATCACTTTTTAATGTTGGGTAAATAAAGAGGGTGTGCTAATAGAATTTCCGCATTACTCGGGCTCTGCTCCTTTGCCCTTGTCCCTTTCTTCCGACGAATTCTGGGATACCTATATAATTTAATAGAGATACTCTTTTCTCTTCTAGACTTTCTTGCAAAAAAGTGGGCGTGGATTAAGACTTGTCAGTTTACTGATACAACTACATCAGTACTTTGGTAACCAATTTCCCTTGGAGATGAAGCACACTATCGTGTATCATGTTCATGTATATCAATTTCTTTTCGCAATCAACTTAGTGCATTGTAGCGAAATCAATCTTTAAAAAATGAACTGATTTACACGTGCATGAAAAAAAGCTAGCATGTCATCTGTGTATGTACCTTGGGAAAACTGTATGGATTTCAAGCCTTCATAATGATAATCATTTTCCGTTTTAGCACGCATGAAATCCCGCTGTATATTATGCTGAAGAAAGCTACTTTTCCTCTCTTACTCGGCCACAAAATTATGAGTCTAGTGAGAATTCGATTTATCATATTTTGCGGGCGACTGAGCATGAAATTTAAGAAATCTAATTTATTTTAGTAATTACAGAATTTTTCTTTGATAAATTAACTTCGGATGGAGGAAATTGAAACTTGAAGTTGATCTCTGGAACAGGGCAGCCCTCCTTCGTAATTTATCATTCGAGCTACTTCCCGACGATAATACCGTCAAGGTCTCAGTCTCAGCTCAGGCTCAGGGTGAGTAGTACCTATATTACATTGCCGCTATCAGCATCTCTCCATTCTTTGGCAAGTGGCTACATAAAATATCCATCTTCTTAAGCCATTTTCCCTTCCATATTCAAAAATAAAGATATTATGTATTTACGTTCCCACAAGTTTCCTCTTGAAGCCCTCGTCGTATTAGCGAAAGTGAACGGTTGAGGGAACAAGGTTGTACTCTCTTTCCCTCTCGTTGTTCCCACTGGGAAAATATATCAGGTATTTTTCTTTTGAAAATATATCTATATGTAACTGTAACTGCTCTTCAGTTTAGTTGTTTCCTCCATGTCTAGTCTGGCCCTAAAAACCATGCCTAAATAGGGCGTAGTGAACTTTTCACCTTTCCCTCTTCTCTTGTCCTTCACTTCAACTCTGCGAACCTATCGAAAGTAAGTGTGGTGAGTGGTGGTGAGCTGCAATAGTGTAAACTTTTCAGCCAGGTCGTTAGGAAACTAGCTATGGATTATGCTGTGGTGATCATCATCACCACCACCATCATCATCATATTTCTAAGCATTATTGCCAAGTACTAGTGCAATGCAGGGCCAGGCCACTGGCACTAAAAGATAAGGCATGGGATGATAATGAAGCTCATGCACTTGTGTAGGTACCTATGTATAATATGGTGGCCAGTGGCACAGCATTAGTATTGCTACATATATGTCTTGTCCTAGAGTTGGTATGCACTGCACTCAGCGACTGGGAACACTAATTTTGTGCCATGGAGCGAGAGGATGATTAGGATGACGATGATGATGATACAGTCTAAATAGCACTTCTTCCTGCGATGATCCATTCACAATTATCTTGTTACCTTAATTACGTGTGTGGGTATTTTGGTCAGCCATTGCGTTAAATCGCTCATCCATTAAATTGATGTGGTTCTCCCTCAACAAAATCGTGATGTGATGAGTTCTGTGTGCTCGCATGAAGTACGCTCGTTCACAATCCACATTATTTTTTTCTCTCTTGTATATGATAATGAACTTTTCTTTTGTACTCGTCTGCATTCGAAAATCATTACTTGAGAGAATCTATGTATGCATATAAACTACACAGGAGGGAAAGGAAGAAGAAGACGAAAAACGAGGACTATACCAAATCTACATTTATATAGACTAGACTTTCACTTGTGCTTTCACATTCCAAAGAGAAAGCAAAAGGACCATAAACCAATGCATTACTCAACTATAGTCGACGCACAAATCTATGTATGGCATGGCATTTTCAGATAGTCCAGGAAGAATGGGAAACTAGACGAGTTTAAGTTTAGTCATGTGCACATAATATAGGTAATTGGCTTCGAAATCTCTACAAGCTCCACTGGTTTCTTTATCACAAAAAAAGACTTTAGCTTCTAAGCATTCATTATTCAACTGCAAGAATGGCTAAAGGTTATAATCATAATGAAACATTGGCAGGTGAAGGAACGAAAAAGGGATGTGGGTGGAAAATTTTCAGCCTTCAACTCTTACTCGTCTAATCCTATTAACCACAAATGTGATTTTGATCTTAGGTAAAGTGGGATCTATAGATCTAGTAGAGGGATTAGCCATACAGCAAAACTACGCATTAGCACCAAAGAAAAGGACTACATACAATGACAATGGTTTTTTTATTGACAACTTTTAGCACATCTGAACCACCCTATGCATGAACATAATAACATCATATAATTATCAGGAAACGAACTGCTGCCTCCTACACTACTAAGTACATTAGGGTCGTCTACGTGTTTTTAAGAATCATTAATTGCATAACACGACGCATACATTAACTCGTTTTAGATGAGCCCTTTATTTTCTAGTCTAGCTTTCTACTTTTCTACTTGTTGTGTAGTGACTAGGGGCCTTGTACATAGGTAGTTTTGCGGATGCAGTCAAGTTATCATCATCATCACATTAAAACATACATACAAACATACCTTCTACAGACGGAGGAGTTATAGCGGACGTATCACATTTTTCCCTCCGGGTCGCACGGAGTACACCATCCAAACAGTTAGTCACCGGTTCTTTGCAGTTCCCGCACAACCGCCCTAGTTTAGTTTCGTATAAGTTGATAGTTAGAAAAATCGGACTTTTCGCCGGGGAAATCTTTAGTTTGGGTTGTTTTTAGTAGTGGGGGCACATTAAAATGGATTAATAATTATAGTTAAGTAGATAGTTTGTGAATAATCGGATGATGAGGTGAAGTATAATATTTAAACAAGACAACATGTGAACATGGCGTAAGGACGATGTCTGATAACTTTCTTTGCATAAGTATTTTCCGCCGACCAAAAGAAGCGAATGGCTGGCTGTTTGGCTTTCTAATGAAGATTTAATATCCAACTAAAGGCGTAAATTGAAGAGAACTATAAAAAAGCGGGAACGAGCGTTTGCAACTCATTTCAGACACCGCCCAGTATTTTATTTACTCATTTGTAGATTGCATTTTATCTTCAAGAATCAGGTCCTGTTGCAAATAATCTAGGCATAAAACTCCCTTCGATGCAAAAGAAAGCATCAATAAAAGTCAAGGTAAAAGTTTGGCAATGTTAGCATATAAAACGTGAAGCAAATGTTAATCTAGCACAATGTTGTTATAAAGTTGCATGGACATTTATTCCTGTACAAAGTAACAAGCAATATGACACAAAATTATCAAACTAGTGGGAAAAGTAAAAGGAGCGGGAAGTTTCAATTTTTAAATGGAAAAATGATTTACGTGTTTGCATCTCTTTCTCCTAAAAATTTCAATCATCCCAACTCATACTTTGTAACCAACTTCAAGCTATTATCGTTGAACATTTAATACAATCAACAAAAAACTCCTGTAAAGGAATATATTAAAACGGCTGCAAACGCTTTTGTTGGAATAAGACAAGCTAGACAAAATACTAAGCTTTTAACCATATTTTGAAGACAATTTCACAAGACGTACGAAAACACTTTTTACTTTTCAAGCCTTCAATGCAATGCGGCAGCAAATGCATACATTTCAACGCGAAAAATAAACAAACAACAAGGTCGTCTCGCTCCAAAAAGTTTCGTTTATTATCAATATTATAACGTAATGTCAATAATGTCATCAGTAAGCAAAAATATGCAAGTGCCAAAAGAATTTTAAACGTTAATCGGTCATAATTCTCTACAACTTTGTCGCTCAACAGATCGCAAAGTGAAACTTGTAAATTTGTTAAAAATGGTAGGGCAGTTTAGAAATCGCAATATAACATGATGTGTTTCTCACAATCTGTTGCACATCATCTTGCAAATAAATGTTCAACGTTCCTTTCAGTACCGTACATAGAAATTCCCCGAAACAGGGGATGCTAAATGTCTCGTCGTTGTATGTATGTAGTGAGATCAGATCACGTACGGAGTTGAAATTTTGAAAGGATTATTCTAGCAATTTCTTGTTTTAATGTAAATGTCAAAAACATTCGGAAAATGTATATTACCTTCTGCCAATTTCTCATAACTTTAGACAAAAAGTGTCGAGTGTAGGTAGGTCACCCAGAGAAGTCGTCCAAACATTAAAGTACACTTAAAGAGAGAGAGATGAGAGAGTAAAGTGACATATTTCAAACTAGAAAGGTAATATATAAATATATACATACGTACATACAGGGTATGTGAACACAGAGCAGACCTTGACACGGGATTGCGTTGCATACGACACACAAAAAACGTTTAAGTTAACCTACTTCAGGCCATCATACTTATCATCGTCACACATAAGTAAATTCCATTTTTTTTGAACGAACAAACGTGAAGTCACGTACATCATTAAAAAACATACTTTCAAGAATGTGTAGTATGACTAGTAACACAGAACTGCAGACAATTCGAACAGACAATAAAAATGCCAAAAAACGAGATGACGTTTTTTTACCTACGCAACGCACACACTGGCTGATTGACTGACAGATAAAAAGAGACAGATAATATTATGCCTGGGAAGAGAATAAATGTTTTTATCTATGTAAAATGCTGTGCCAGTGCCAGTGCGTGTACAAAAATGGACATAATATCTTCCATTTCCGACTTTAAGGGTAAGAAATGAATGAAAACACACAACGCCGCTGCTGAAAATTCTAGCGCTGCTTGTTTCGAAAAAAACATAGATTGCATGTACTTAGAAGTTTAATTTAATAAAGTTATTACTAGATATATAACATGAAACACAGATTTTTGAGACAGATTACAAGGGACATAAGAAACTTCACTGAAAGAGAGAAGAAATTGCACGCAAAGAAAAGAGTAATAGTAATAATAATAATAATCCATATAACATATTATGTATGTTTATGCTCGTCCAGAAGCTATTTGGAAACTAGAAAGTCGATAATATCATCCCATTCAAAACAAGAATCGCCTTTTGATTATAGCTATTCGATTCCAATGGCAATGGCCTTGTGTGATTTAATAAATCCCACTTTAGCTCACATTCGCTAGCATATTGTCAATCAATCATTGTCTGTCTATTATTGTTTCCAAGAAATCATAACAGAAAGGGAAGAAGAAACTGAAAGGCATGGGAAAGAGTTTTTTTTTCTAAATCAAAGGAAAAAAATAAGCAAAGTGAAAGTTTAAGTAATGAGAATGCTACACTCTTCTATAAATTCTATTAATTTTCGGTCTCCAGCTACAATTAAAGGTGCTGAAAGAAGGGGGAAACAGAAGAGAGCAGCAAAAGCATAAACTGTCTCGAGAAGCAAAACAAGTTGAAATATGCCTTTAAATTGTCATTCTAAAGTATTCATTATATTTAACCTTAAAAACCTCTCGTGAAAAACTCCGTAAGGCATTATATTGTATGTCACGAAACAATGAACGTGCTCATTGTTGAGTATGGATCATCATTTTGAAATTTCTAAAATTGCAGCAAAGAAGTGAAATATTTAAACCGAGGTTTTCTACATGACTAAATACTAGAATAGAATGCATTTTGGAAACTATCCACTATAAATGCTAGAAGGAGAATAGATATATTTGTACGTGCTACATTCATAAAAGTACATGTAAAATGTGAACACAGAAGACAACGAAATAGTATGCGACTCACTTGTGGTGTGAAGAACACCTTGAGTAGCGGAAAGGAAAGTATGAGAGTCAAAAGTGTCCGGTGCCGAGTTGGTTTGCTTTTTCGCAAAGAACCTTCGTCTTTTCTCTGCACTTCGTATCGCGACAATATGCTTGCTATCAATCGTCGGCAGCGTTGATGATTTACCACGACCTTCATTGGCTAGCGAATCTGAGGCAGTGGCACTACTAACTTTACACAAATCTGAATAGCAGGGCTGCGAACATGCAACGGACTGACAAGGTGTCGGATCTCCTCCGGAAGGAATGTTTGCATACTGCAGGGCAACTTGAGGGATCGGTAGAGAAAATGCTAGCGAGTGCTTTTTTAACTGTTGCTGGTGATGATGATGGTGATGAGTATGAGGGTGTTGAGATAGAGAGATGTTGCCGCTGCTGATGCTGGACGTTCCAGGCACGGGGCTTGGACCTCCATGATCCATGCTGGAGGAAGAGCTCTTCCATTTCTCTGCTGCAAGCGGAGACGGAACGTATTTCTTTTCAATTGCCAGCATTGGCACTGAGGTTTCTGCTGAATGTTGCCTTTGTTGTCCCATTTGTCGAGTGTGTTGCGTAAGCTTTTCTTGATGTTTTTGGCAGACGTACATGGAGCTCGAAGTGCTTGTACCGGAAGCTGATGTTGTTGTTGTAGTAGTAGTGGAAGTGCTACCGCCGCTGGTGTTACTACTACTACTACTCACCGTGAGAGTTGATACGGGGACAGAAGTACTTGATGAACTTTTAAGTGTGCGATTGTCCGAGCAAATGTCCTGATTCTGAGCTGTAGTGGTACTGTTGGAATCTGCTGCCTCTGCTTCAGTGCAAAGTAATGAGCTCTCTCTTTTCTCCGGTAAGTCATTTGTTGTTTGCAGGTCAGCCATGGTGAAATCAGTTTGTGTTTGCTGTTGCATAAGCTCTGGCTTCTCCTCATGGCTAGCTAAGTAGGGCATTTGGAGGGCACATTTTTTGCATACTGTAGCTTCAATTATCGTCGTTTCTTGTGGTGATCC
Source organism: Seira ritae (assembly GCA_027744415.1). Classification (NCBI taxonomy): domain Eukaryota; kingdom Metazoa; phylum Arthropoda; class Collembola; order Entomobryomorpha; family Entomobryidae; genus Seira; species Seira ritae. The sequence continues at coordinate 4,620 of JAHZNI010003756.1, read as the reverse complement.
GAAAAGGTCCAAATGCGAAGGGGGGTCTCTCTTCCTCACAGTCATTCCGCTAGATTTGTTTGAAGGCGCGCCGCTCAGTTTATCTTTGCTGAAGTTGAAAACATTGGAGGCAAAAGGCTTGAAAGCCAACTTACGCGGAGACATGGGAGGAGAAAATGAAAAGATAAAGGAGGACTCGTGAAAGGCCAGAGAAGACGGATAGCTTTCTAAGGAATCTGTATTTTTAATTAGAGATAGCTTCGAGGCAGAAGACTTATTGAAACTTTGTCGCGAGTCAGCAACTTTCATGAGATCACTCTGATCCTCTCTACCGTGTCGAGGGTAGCATGAGCTAGTTGAGATCGTTTCTGTCGAAGTCGTTGTAATACCACCACCCGCGTCGTATGATGACTTGTGGTATGCTTCCCACGGTGGATCAGTCATGCACTTGCGGAAATGGTCCCAGTCCAAAGATCTGCAGCGACGAAAGCGTTCCAGTCTTGCTGACTTGGTCCTTGACGGGCCACCCTGGAGATAGTTACCAGCTCGCTTATGCCCTTCTCCTGAGAGCTGCGTAAATAGCAAAACAAGTATTGAAAATTCTCATAATTCACATACATACATACCTACATAAATTCAACATTCATATTTTGCGAATCAAAATGAAACTTGAAAAGCGAGTCAGGCTTTCAAAGGGTTTCTCCTTCATGGGCTCAACCATCCATAATACCACTACATAAGAAGAAGTAGGTTCTTACATCTAAAGAACGCAGAATTACAGTTACACTTGACGGTTTCGTTTTCATTTCCCTTGGAATCGCATAATACTTACAGTATTTAATCGGATAGGTTCAAAAATCACATTGAAATGGAACAGAAGATGAAAGCACCATATTCCATAGAAAAAAAATCGTTTTTTGATGATAACTTTCTTTGGTTTCTTTGATTTAAATGTAAATAAAAGGTATGTTTTTCAGCAAAAAATTATGACTATGATGGAGATCAATTGTGCAAACTGAAGTGGCGTGACCCATGTTTTAATTGCTACCAATATACCTCCTGTTTTGTAAAACATGCACGTGTATGCATACCTACGTACTTGCGAGTGAGATTTGAGTTCATCTTAAAACCAAATATATGTGTTTACATGATTCAGTGCCTGAATTACTAGGTCATCCTCATGTTTTGTAACTTATTTCTGGATCCATTATGAAACTTAAATAGGTACCCCACATTTGACACTATATCGTAATATGCACTGACGTTCCACTTTACCTCCCTTTTCGGCAGAATTTTGTAATTATTGCACGCAAGCAAAAGTCTCCCACTTTACATATGTAACAACTTTTTCCAACCATGAATAAACTTTCCTTCGTTCAAGGCATGTACATTCAACGAGGCTCATTATGATGAGTTATTTTCAAGTTGGTTTTGAACTAATAGAGTTGCGAAATGAGTGGATGATGATGGCGCATAGGACGCCACCAAACTCTATTTAAAAAAACAAAAAGAACTTATTTTCAATGCAGAAACACGGCCGTGTCATTAATCATCTGCATTACTTTCCAATTCAACCTCAACTTCTCCATCTCACGTCGTCTCTCAAATTATTAAACAAACTGGCATGTCATCACATCAGTCCACGAAATGGATCTCTTTGTTCTAATCCTTTGGGAGAGAAGAGCCAGGTTCTCGAATCATTAAAGACAAGCGCAAATAAATGAATGCTTTTAAATGTTCTGGATAAAATTACTTATCTTAAAGTAAAGATGAAATGAGTGATTAGTATTGATATAATTTAATTACTATGCTGCACTGAATGGCTTGATATTCGAAAATTGCAATAATTCGCCAGCTAAATTTATTCTGTCGGATAGGAACTGAGACGCTAATTGTTGGAAATTCATAAAATTTGACAAGCTAAATAGCAATCGAAAATCAAGCTTGATTACACTACGAACATTGATGGCTCGACTACATATCAATGCTTTTTAATTTTCTCGTTGATATAAATTTTGCTCACAATCAGTTTTGGCTTACTTAACAACCTTGACATAACTATTATTGTGCTGTGGTAATGTCGAATCGATATCCTGACAAAGGAAGGAGCTTAAATGGTATACGTCAGTAAAATTTGTGACTTTCCTGATCATGAGAAAGGGAACCAGATTCCACTCCGACTTTGGAAAATATTTAAAAGAGAGACATATACATACATACATAAGGGTAGATGGGCCGGACAAAAAATTGAGTTTTCCCATTCTCGCAGAGAATGCCAACCGAGTCGAAAAAAATCATGACGAGGAGGCAGTTATTTCAAGTTACAGGAGGTAGGTATGTAAAAAGCCATGGAGAAAATTGTAGCATATCATTAATGAACCTTGTTTGGTATGGATGGCTGGAAACGAATCGTGTGTGAAAATCTTTCTGCCTCTTTTACTTTCACTTTAAAAACGAGAGTGGAGCCAGGGGGCTTGGTTGACATAAATTGCCATATATAAACAAGATTTTGCGTCAGTAAACCGAGCCCAAGGTAGCAAGCAGCCTGTCTACCTGCAACCTTCCCTATTCGCACGTTCCAAATCTCTTGTACATTAAACTCGACCACATTTCAGGTTTCGTATTACCACAAACTATAGTAGAGCACCGTGAAACTTCATCCAAGTTTCAAACCAAAGCAGGAATGATGATAATATATTATACCTATATTTGAACGAGGATTGCTACGTTTTAGCAAAAAAAATATACAAGATAATATGCAACAGCATCATCATCATCATCACCATCATCATATCATACAATTCACCGCAAACTGCACATGCTGTAAAACTTCGTGAGGAGTGAGTTTTTAATATTTTCATGGGAATCTCTCTTTCGAAGAATTGTTTTTTTTTGCTGAGCTGAGCTGGGAAAAGGATACACTTTTCTCCATCCTACAAAATCATTTTCTAGTCTTTCTATTGCCTCTTTTGATATACGCAGCTCTCCAGGAATACATTTCATTTGAAATCATCTCGAAACCAGAGTTATAAGTTATGATGAGTATGGTGCGGCTCAGACGACTTAAAAACCTAAATGTATGCTTTTATTGTCGACGTAGTTAAGCTTTTTAATAACTTAGGAAAATGACAACAGCCTCTCATCTATTTCTTCTCGACGTTAGCTGCTGTATTGCTAAGGCCTAAGGCAACTTTAAGCTAGACAAACAATGAAACGACATTTACACGTATTCTTTCTCGCTCGCAGTAATTATTTTAGTCAGGTAAATATTCTAGCACGCTTGAGGTTTTTCATCCTCCACAAAATCTATCGGTTTCTTTACTCTGCTGATACCTATATTCATTTGTTGTGCTAGGTGGAGTAAATTTGAAAAGTATCTGAAATCAAATCATCCCTACAGAATTATTTTCCTAATTTAAATTGGTCGTTTCCCTTGCAATGCATTGTGGACTCCATTGAAGTTACAGCGGTGGTTTGATGAATGTGGAAAAGTTGTGCTAAATGTCAACTCCTGTTTCTAAAAATCGCGGGTGGGGAATTGGGACTGGCACTAACACTAAATGAAAGGGAAAATACACCTGAAAGGCAATGTAAAGAGTTTTATGAAAGTGACGCAGAAATTATCAAAAAGAGGAGCTAGAGGTGCAAGAGGTCAAAAAACCTCCAGCTATTGTACAGAAAGAAACATTGCTAAGAGGCAAAGTAACGTTGATGTACGAATGCAAGCATATGCTCGAAGTAATGTTCCTCTGCCACAGGCGAGAATTCTAAGAAGATTCTTCAAATCCTCATTTTTTTATTTGGTCGGTTTGACGCTAACTAGACTGACGAATATCAGGTTATAACTGGGGGATACTATGCTTCATAGTGAAACCGCAAAGCATCAACATCATTTTAAAGTAAGGAAAGATAACTAAAATGCAAGTTTTAGGTAAATACATACATAATATATGCATGCATAGTGATTGTACACGGGTAATTCTATGAAATCCTAAGGAAAGTTAAAAAGATCCAACTATGTATAATTTTTTGGGTAAATAGTGGCATCGGTGATGGCGGCGGATTTTTGGAAAGGGATCTTAAGTGAATCCTTCTCAGACATCCTCTTGAACTTTCTCCTTCCCTTTCATTTCTCCATTTATCCGATGCATAGCACAAAGTACCTACCATGGATGATGATGACAATTCAATGGTTCAGACAGATAGGTAAATTGCATGCTGAACAGATATAAGATAACAATGTAGGCCTGGTAGTAAGAAATCGACTAGTTTCGGGTACTCCATCTCCAAACCGCTATCGCGTCTTTAATATTAAGAATATGTACGACGCAAATCACAAAATAGATGGCAGTCCCACAGATAAAGATCATATAATGGAAAAGTCGCATCACATTTTTAAGTTTACATTAAAAAGTCATATTAAAGTTAATCTACTTTTGCCGCCGCTTTTTACTGGGCTCATGTAAGAACTAGGGGACAGGCAGCAGGAGAGGAGAATGGGGTATGACAACCTGCATTAGCAAACGCACCGCTTTCACCCTAAATCTTTGGAAGGATATGATGCATATCAGATGATAAAAAGCTGGCACTGTGATAACCAAAAAATGTAACTCGAGAGATGAATGAAAATGGAAAATTTCA
>JAHZNI010003755.1:0-10386 GCA_027744415.1 Seira ritae | reverse complement strand
CCCTTAAATTCGATGGTTCAAGTCCTCGTAAAAAAGAAGAATGAGATGCGATAAGTATACCCTTACCTTCCCCTACCTGAAAAAATGGGACGAATGAACATACAGAAGTACTCAAGGTGAGGAAATTAAATAGGCTTGAGCACCATAATTACAAGTTGTGTAACGTAACACATTTTCTAAACAAGGTTCTGGAAGACAACGACCAATACCACATAATCGATATTGGGAATAAAGAAGTGTTGAATCATGAACAAATACGTGATTTTCCTAATTCATTTCCAAAACAAGGGCCTTCGGCGGGTGCTTTAGACTTCTCTATCTCAGCTTTACTAAAATGGAGTATAAATACATTTGCATCAAATCAATAAGTATACATAAGTACGAAGTTAAGATGAGTCGTTAAAAAACAGGGCTTGCTTGGGAGCAGATGCAGATTTATACCATCTCAGTGTATCCGGATCTACAACTTTTTCAAAAACACATCTCGTCTTCTTGAGTAGGTATTCAAGGAGAAGTCATGGGAGCTTCACACCTTTACCTAAACTATGTTCAAGTAACTTCATCTGTGTGTTTGATGATAATGACGATGACCAACAAGAATAAAAGTATTTTTTGTCCGTTCTTCTTTTTTTTACCTGACTCGATCTATCTTCAGCACGCTGGCGTGATGTGAGAAGTGGTTGTCCCTTTTGGCTCTCATTTTATACTTCATCATCATCAACATCATGATCTTGTTGTATTGTTACGTGTGATGTGATCATGGCCTTCAAATCCTTGACTTAGCTAAAGGCAATCTTGAGACACGCCATGCCAAAGCCATGCTATGATAGTTTGCTTTATGGCTGTGATGATGATAAGGATGATTACACACCGGCTTTGCTTCATTTCGTTTTTGTCCGTTTCCTTTCTCCTCCTGACTTGATTGTGGGTCTCCTGTTTACCTTACCAAATTCTTCTAAGGAAAGGGAGAGAGCCAAGACCAAGACTCGGGCTTCTTGATTCGGAGAGCGTGTGTGTCATAGACAAAAAAAATTGTTCAAGAAGATAGAAGACAGCCGTTTGACTCCCATCGGAAAAAGTACACAGTATGTATGTGATTGTGATGGGGAACTCCGCAGTGGGCAACGACAAGAAGCAAGCTCTTTAAAAAACTTTTTGTTTTCTTCACTGGATACAAAATACTAGTTGTTATATGCATAAGCTTGTGGAATACAATATGATGATTCGATGATGATGATAGCAATATAGTTTTGTCTGTTCAGCTCCTACTCTTGTCATGCTCGTCTTCTTTTGTTTGCCTCTCTTCTTTTTGCTTCGTTCCTTATCATCGTCGTTGTCATCCTTTACAAATAAAAAGTATATCTTCTTTCCTCTCTCTCTCCATTTTTATCTCTTTAGTACACAGAGAGAGCTCACTTCATTCTTCTAAATTTTTAACTATCGGAATGAGGAAAGAAGAATGTGTTCATTTGAAGTAGAAAAGAACTGCGTAAAAGGGAATGTTCCCCTTAAGGCCTCTCTTTTCTTTGAACGAGGAGAAGCAGGAAATTTTTTGTGTGTTCTCTTCCTCTAGGCCTTAAGGCCAAGAAATACTTTGTCTTTATACTTACGCTGTACGCTGGAGCCGAGTTACTATGGTGTAACTACGAAGTATGCATGGATTTTCTTTTTTTGCCCTCCTTCCCCTCCCTCCCTCACACTTCACCTCATCCATACAATAATAATGCCTCGTCATTTGTGAATAAGACTTGCCTGAACTGAACCGAGCTAAGAAAGAATAGAAAGCTACATATAAATCGTTTTAAAAGGGAATGAAAAGCTCCAACGGAGGCGTCAAAAGAGCCTTTTATACACTCTATAAAAATTCAATGATATGCGCTGAGAAAGAAGAAAAAATCTTCTTTTCCCTCAGTATTCTTCACTTCTTTGTTTTTAAGTCCTTACGAAGCATTTTTTCCTTCCCTCTTTTTCTTCAATTTTATCCTTTGGAAGAATAAAGGAATTTTTCAGAAGTATACATTGCATTAGGCATATTTGACTGCAAGTTTTGCCCGCAACTTCTTTGACATTATCGCATCTTCTTGAGAGTCATATGCACTCAACGTCTCAACCAAGAAGAAAGTCGCGGAGAATTCTCCCAAAAAAATTCTTGCTTCGAAACTTGCTTCGTCCTTTTTTTCGGAGTATATTTTCGCAGAGTAAATATGTTTCTGTCGCTTGGGCGCAGATGTTACCAATATTTTTCTGCTTCGGTTCGGTCCAGTTCAATATTGTAATTGTAAAATCAAGCGAAAAAAATTTTCACTGAACCTCAGACACTACCTCGCTTGAAAACCCAAAACGTGAAACCGAAGGAAAGAGTTTCTCCTTCTCCGCACGTTCGTTAACTCTCTACGTCTTCCATGATCCCTGATAAAAAAAAGTCGTCCCATCATCCTCTTGAAACCAGAACGGCGGAATGGGATCTCAACAATTTTTGAAAGAGAAAAATGAACTCGTTTTAGACCTTCCTAATGTTTTATGGAGTAAGCTTTAAAGCAACTAATTCAGCGAAAAAATATTTCCGAAACAAGTTCACCATCCACACTCACAGGTTCCTTCCTTCATTTTTTGCTTGCCCTTTTCTTCAATTTTTGTAGAATATAATTCCAGAAGGTGCATAAGATAAGAATAAATTTATGACTAAAGGATTAGGTATGCGCTTTATTCACAAAAAGTTGCTTAATAAATGCTCCCCCTCCTTGGTCATTATAACATTAAATATGCATAATATATTTATCTCGTATCTTCTTTTCTCCTTTTTATGATGACGGTTTCTGCCATGAAATATTACGGTTATGATTATGATGGTTATGGTTAGTGTCTTCTTCAGTGAGCGAGGTAAAAATAATATCATGCATCTTGAACTGGAAAGTGTTGACGATAACATAATTTCGGAGGCAAAAAGCTCTTTACTTTGTCAGCAAAGCTTAGAAGTCAAAGTCGTCGCTTGAAGCTTTCCAAATCCAAATCGCAAGCGAGGCAAAGGGTTGAAACTTTTTACATGATCATGATCACGATCAGAAAGAAATCGCACTTTTACAAGGGGCGAAAAACGAAGATATGATGAGCATGTGATGTCATGCATTATGTAAATTCAGATGATGTTTCAGTGGTGCTTAGTGCTTGCTGGATATTTAGGCTTGACTACCTCTCCCTCCTCGCCGTGGACCATATGCTCGTGGCGAGTATTTATGCAAAGTATTTTCTCTCAAATACATCTCGACTATAGTATAGTCGTTCGTACTTACAAACCCAGAAAGGAGTGCCTTTGTCTCTTGAAAGGCATAGCTAAGCCACTTTATTCTTCCAAGAAAAAAAATCTTGTAAATACAGAAGAGGGGAAAAATAATATAAACCCTTCATTGTTTTCCGATGCATTATCCTGCTGCTAGCTGCACCTAAGAACGTCATCTCCTACAATTTAACTTTTTAAAATGTGAACGAGCACACACATACCTACACGCTACACACAGCACAAACATGAGCTTTCATTTACTACGCCTGTATCGGACATCGGACTGTACATCTGCGCACTTCTCAAAGCCATGCAGATTGCAGACCAGACCAGAAGAGCAGCATTGCAATTTCTAGATAATACATTTTCTTTATTATTTTTTCGGTTTAGTCTGGTCCTAGTCCTAGTCTATCGTTGATTCCATTATCATTTTTGTCAACCCTTTGGCGAAATACGTAGGGTTTCTTTTTCGCCCGCACTTTACTTATTTGGTCGGCTGTGTGGATGATGCGGATGCGAAAATATTATCTATCACCTTTCTGCTTGGACTGGACTATCACTCTCAGCGTCTTTTTCCCTCATTATTTATCGTGAAAATAATGATAATGCACAGGGAAAACTACAAAAGGGGAGACCACATCAGTTTTTGAGTATTATTTATGTAGGTTTTTATTTCAGAGGAACAATGATGAATTATTATGGTTGAAAATGGAGAAAAAGATTTCTGCGTGTAGCGTGTACCGCTTACCTATAGGTAGTATAGTACCCACGCAAAAATTCTGGGATTCTTTTCAGCGTGTCATCCTCATCTCTCTGCGTATTTTTCATGTTTTAGTGGAAGACTTCAGCAAAGCCATTATTCTTTTTCGTACCTCTTTTGTTCCCTTTACAAAAGGGAAAAATGTAGTGTGTAACTCCATCCGTCCATCGTCCGTTAGAGCCATAGTATAATCATGACTATGACTATGACCATTTTTTTCTTCCTTCCAAATACATTCTTTTTTTCATTTTTTAGTGCAAATGCTATGCAAAATAGATAATCTTTTTTCATGTTCAATTACCTATACATATACGGAAATCATTACACGCATTTCTAATACATATGCATGACGAGAGGATTTAGAATTTGGTAATGTATTACACAACGCCATCAGTAAAACCGTCATACTCATGGCATGAGATTGACTTTCTTCAGCAGTGAACAGTGCGATATTGGTTTCGTTTAAATATGATGATGATAGTGATGCTGACTTGGCTTAGTGATCATCATTTCAAAATGGAAAACTAAACACTAAAAGAGAACGACTGACTGAGAGCTATTATGGGTTTACGGAGAAGTGTACAAATCTTACTGTCCAATTGGAAAAGTGTGCAAATCTTGTCTAACCAAATGAGAACTGTCCTAAAGTTCAATGCAGACCATTTTCACTAACTTAAATTATTTTAATCCTTCTGGAATGCTTTTAAACATGCCTTTGACCCTTTTTATATCCTATCAATTATAATAACTGGTATCCGTCTAAATTTTACAAATTGGAAGCAGAAATACATGACAAAAATGCCCGTATTTTCTGCGTGTAATTTGTATTTCAACCAACCAAGGCAATGCTCAGGCTTAAGGTATTAGATTTACGATAAAAAATTTTGAATTCAATTAAAACTCGTTTTTAGACACTTCGGTTTTGGACAATCTTCTTTTGGACACTCCTCCACTTGGTCAGTACGATTAGGACAGCTCTCCGGACACCCTATTATGCACGGATTTTTTTAAAAAGGCAAAATTCTCTGTAATTTTCATGTCCAAAAGGAAAACTCATCATCAAACTCAAACTGTGATTTTTCAATGAACGCACATATCCATAATATAATCCATACCTACCTATATTTCATAATCAAAGTATCCGTTACATTAAAGTACCAAGATAAATATGTGCATGAATCCATAATAATTTGAGTTTTGCGTGTGGTATTGTGTAACCCTCTGAATATCAATGAACGAAAATATGAAATTTGGATACGATATGCACTAAGCTAAGAACTGTATTGGATGCATGAAGAAGATCAGTGCTGGGGGACAGACAAGCTAACCAACAATTTGTTAACGTTTCTTCGAAAAAAAATTCATGCACTTCCCATAATTTTCCTTTTTTCAATTATGATTATGACTATGATCCTTCTCCGTTTCATCCATTTGAGATTTTTCATCAAAATTATTAGTTTCTTTCTTGATTTTTGGACATATTCTTCTGAAATGGAATGAAGCATGAAACAACGCATGTGTTCGCCCAAGTTTAAATCTAAATGCGTGTAAAATGGAATAAAATGGTCGTGTGATTCTCTTGTTTTTAATGTGTGGTGTGTGTAGCCATATTACCCAATACTTTTTGTTTAAATGTTTACTTTGCAATTTTCCTATGATTACACCTTGTTAGCGAATTCCCAGCCATCAAAGACATATTTTTTGAGTTCTGCTATTGTTATTGTTTGTTATTATTTACACGGCGCCATTATTAGGGCTAATTTTTTTTGCCAAAAAATTCATACAATAACTGCTATCTTGAACAGTTTTGTTTTTTAATTTTTCTTTTATTATTTTTATTGCATTGTCTTCATTTTTTCGCACCTTTGTAATTGTGATTATCTATGAAATGCACTGTGTTTGTTCACCTGTCATAGAAAGACAAAGATAAAGAACTCTAATATTTTGTCATCTAATTTACATTCCGAACTGGCAATTATTCATTTTCTTGCTGTGAAATATAGAGTTCTGTCTGTTATTCTGGCGGTCGTCTTTTTTGGTTTTTGTATAAAAATAATTACTGACTATACAAAATACAAACAAACACATACATATTTTGCAATTATTTACGAATGTTTAAATTAACCATGTCATTTGGTTGGAAAACACGAGACACTCAGCCCCGCAGTTTGTATTCTAGTCGATGTCTCCTTTTGTCGTCCACTCCTCCTCCTCCTCATAAAAGAAGGGAGATAAGAAAATAATAATATCATTTAATGTTTCAGTTTACTGCATTTGCACAGGAAAATGGTAAGACAAAAGAGGGTGTTCGTAATGAGACTACGTATACATATATCGCCATCGGAGAGTACTAAGTCATTAATGCGTTTTTCTGATGATGTGGTGGTTAACTCACATTAAAACTGTTTCTTGAACATGTGTGTATTTATATTTACTCATTTATTTCATTTCAGAATATAGTTCTCAAGTTTAAAATGAAACTGGCCACTCTCTAAGCCACTTTATTCAGTAGAAACTGACTAGCTTTGAAAACAAAGTGAACTATGGCTATGATGATAAAATTGCACATGTCCATCATAATCGCCAGAATAATCATCATCATCACTGGCATAAATGCCTTATGTAACTTTGGATCATTAATGTGCTTGCTTACGATCCTGTATGGAGCACAGAGCCTCATCTCGTTCTTTTGTTGAGTAATAATAATTGTATTTAGCATTGAAACATTATACAACAGCGCATAGGGCAGAACACAGACTCAGCCAACGCTGCTAAGCATGAGATAATTGGGCAATGAAAATAATTATATTTAAAATAAAGTGTATATTTTTGCAGCATTTTATGAGCTTGGCTTAGTTTCATATATTTTTGTGACTTCTTTCGCTAGTGGGAAGTGCAATGTTCTCATATCATCATCGTCGCAATAATAACAATAATTGCTTTTTTGTTGTTTATGAATTCTGTATGTTTTGTTTCGGTGTGTGGGCTGATGTTTTATTTCAGAACAAGTACAGACACGACACACACTTTGAACTGAACCAATTTTTTTTATTGTAGTAAATATTTTTCCCCTTTGAGATAATAATTCTTGTGTGGGCACACGAGATTTATAAATATCCACACAGTACATTATCAGTGGGGCTTATCATCGAGGAAAAAATTACTGTCAAGTGAAGGCGTACGCAAAGGTTGGCTGGTTTGGCTTTGCTGTAGACTGTAGACACTGCAGACCGTGTGGCAGGGCTATGGCATGTCATGGAATTATTATGACATTGCGTATACAAAGACAAAAAAATTGTGCGTGCAAAATAGGGCTTGACTTTAGCAGCTCAAGAGGATTATGTTACCTTCTGCTTTACGGTTATGTGAACTTGTGTTGTTTTAATGGCGCTAGCGTTTCAGTATTCATCGCCTTTTCGTCAAAAGGAGGTGGAAATAGAGGATGGTCTACGGGACGGTCGATGTTTATGACTTGCAGCGATATTCGTTATTTTGGGCTGAGGAAAAACGGCAGCAATATAGCCTATTCTGACATGATAGCTTTGATTGCGAGAGAAGAAAAGGGAGTTAAGGCTGATGCCGATGATTTGATGATTGATCATTAATTTCCATTCCCCTTTTGGTCATAGAGGGATTTTTTCTGGGTGCTTGCGTGATTTGGTGAGTGTTGTTGGGAATTGGGAAGTTGGCAAAATGAAAACTAGTGGTAGTGGTGGGTAGGTATTATTTCGTAGATTACATAGGTACGGAGTAAGTTAATAGATTTAGATGGACATAATAGTTTTTTGTTTGGTGCGTGCGTAGGTTTTTGAAGGAGAAGCCACGAAAATGCTTTTTCGTAGTAATAAGGCCCTAAAAACTTTGTAACTCACCTTGTAAATACAAGTACAATTAGTAGATCTATCTTATCAGTAGTAGTAAGTAAGTAAAGTAAAGTTGCAATGATACCATTAGGCAGAAACAGAAAGTCATTTTATGGTTTACGTGACTATTGTCGTGATTTGATTAGCTTTATCTTCTTATTGTAAAGTTAGCCAAAAATGGTAGATTTCCTTTCCCAGGCCAGGGTTGGCTAATTTTCCTCATTTGAATACAGGGCTAATATAACTGCAATTTCTGCTATTGTAATTCTCCTACTAATTATTATTTACCGACTTGCTTTTGGCAAGATGGGAAGAGAGAAGGATATGATGTGATGCACTATTTATGCATATGTATGCATGCACGATTGATGAAATTGGGAAGAAATGAATTGATGTAAATCACGCAAAATTCCAAAATCAGTGAAATAATTGAAGCGGGTTGCATTGCCGTGCAAGAGAGTCTATTTTGGAAATGAAATTTGAACTAAAAAACAAGTTTCCCCCTTGCTAATTAAGCCTACCATAATAATCATTATAATTGAATGTGGGACAATAGGCTAAAATTTTATTTAAAGTAGACTACTTTTTTCGAAACTGAGTAATACAGTTTTTGAAGAAATCATAGCAATCATAATCATAACCAACATTGTCAGCATTCATCACCCACATTGAAATGCAGCCAGTGTAGGCATGTTAAATATGAGGTTATTGAAGCAATGGAAAATGGACCACACCGCCACCGCAGTAGATTTTCCTTAATCTTTCGTCATGATTTCTGATTATGATTAAAAAAATTGAAGATTATGATGATGATATGCTGATGATGACTAGTTGACAATGGTTTTAGTTTAGTGAATGAATGCTAATAATTCCTGAAATGAAAATGCAGCAAGTGCTCTATACTCTCTCCGTCTATGTAGGAGAGAGCGATCGCGATTGCAATGACAATGCAATGTGTGTGGGATGATTTGAAGAGAATTTTTTATGATGGAAATATGCAATGAATTTGCAGCTTTTACCACAACCGCAAAAGAACAATCAAGGATTATGCTGATGATATGATAATGCAAACATTAAGTTTGGCAGGGAAGACAGGTAGCACAATAATGATAGAAAAATTATTGCATGCATTCACTAGCGAGCTAGTCACAGGCAAGCCTCCTCAGAAAAAGTGCCATTACATTGCATTGGATTTCCATTGAGAGAAGTCGCATTTTTTAGCAATTCTGAGTCTAAGGCAAGTGCAGAGCAAGAAATTGGATGAATGAGTTTAGATCTTGAAGGCGTGTATAATGTTCGTTGTTGAGAAAAAAGCAAAAGCATATAATATCCTATCCTCCCATGTTGCGTTCGCCTAATGTAACAATGAAAATAGCATAGGTAACTTTTTTTCTAAAACTAAGACTTTGTTCGTGGGCTAGGATGGTGGCGGTGGTGGTAGTGGTAATGTAAAGCAAAACAGAGAATTCTCCTTCGTTCCTCGTAGTCGTGATGTGGTGCTGCTAGCCATGATGATGATGATGCTACATGAAACATGATGAGCATCTGCTTATCCTGTCAGACAATCCGTGGAGCTCGAGAGGAATGGAGAATAAGAGATTTGTGCAGTGCTCGCTTTTCTATTTTCTCGTGCATTGAAAAAATAGTTTTTGCCAACTCGAACTGATATTTTTCAGAGAATCATCATCACAACATTAAATTATTATTATGTGCATGCTCATATTATTCGTCTCACACATCACAATCATCAACATTATCTGCAGCGATAGATAAAGTTGATTGTTATAGAGCACATTAGTATTTTTTCAACTGGTATACATAATTTTCACAGTTGTATAAATCATATTTGTTTGTCTCGTGTCTTGTCATTTCGTGTGTGTGAATCAGCAGAATCATAACCATTTCTACTTCTGAAGGAGGCAAGGCAGTGCCCGATGATTAATAATATTATGGGATCATCCTCATAAACTCAGTGCGCTTTTTATCAAATATAAAAATTGTTTTATGTGAAAAGTCTGCAGAGGAGGACCCAAGTGGGATTTTTCGGAACAGTTCTAGATGTGGCCTGACTGTCTGCTGGTGTGTTTACTCCAATAAAAAACATTACCTATTCAAACTGCTAAATATTTTGTGACTTACGATGTTCTGCTCTGCTCGTGGTCTAGCATGTGGCAAATGATATCACTTGAAAATAGAATGAATCATTGAACGCGATTCTGTGTATTTGTTTACCCTGGTTATGTGATTGCGATTAGGGAGGCTAAATATTTACTGTTTTCTGATGAGCATGACAAAGTTAAATGTACCTAAAGTTAATTATAATTTTCATGAATGAATAATGGATCGTTTCCTCGCAAAGTGATAAAAAGTGTTATGAAAGCAGAAGGTGTTTATAGAGGCAATTCACATATTTGTGGTAAATGTGTTATGAATAAAATATTGACACGCTGGAATTAATTGATTTTTGATGAATCAATTTGGAACGT
>JAHZNI010003754.1:0-15885 GCA_027744415.1 Seira ritae | reverse complement strand
ACCGACCGGTAACTAGTGGTTTACAGCCGAGTTATGTCGTCACCTGTCATACTAAGCAAGATCGACTAGCCAAGATTGCTATGGAGTTTTTGTCACAATGATAAAAACTTGAACGTAATGTAAGACAAAGCAAATGATGATGGTAGCAGTTTGACTCAGGACACTGCCCGGGACTCTGCTTGGTTTTCGAAATCGGGAAGCTCGTGAGCAACTCAATAACATTTGACTGCATCTTACTATCATGATTTGACGTTTCATGGATGTTTGACAAGAATGCGCGCGAGATTAAAATTTTTGAAATTTGTCGAGCAACTGTAAACAGACCCGCGTACTCACGGCCGGCTCGAGCAAACTCGCTAAAGTAAGCTATACTCAAAGGGCGTCATGAAGCATCAAGTTCTTGAGCTCCTCCTTAGTCTGGAGGGTCAAAACATGGTTTTTGCAAAAACAATCAGGACTGAAGAGATACGAATTATTAATTATTTACGCTTTATCGTTTCTCTGATTTTGATTTGATAAGATCGAATGAATGATGACTCGATCATGATGTTTTTCCAGTCTCCTCGGAAGGAAGAAGAATGGATGTAAAATGGATTTTTTTTGCTGGGATATTTTTTATTGGATTTTATAGAAAGAAGTCTCCGTTTCCCCCTAAATAACACCCCATCCATTCGTAATACATACGTATTTTGTGTGGAATCTAAGAGGATTAGTAAGTGATCGAATAAAGTGCCTAAGTAGATACATAGTTATGTATTAGTACATATAGCCATAGCCTGAAAAAGTTGCTGCTTTTAAGTATATAGCGAAAAAATTCTTTGAAAGACTCTCTAGGAAAGTCACAAACTCTGCGGAGAAGAAGATGATGATGATAGAGCGGGAAAAACTATCATGATGATTACACGATTGTTAAGATAATGCAGGGAGAGTGAGAGAGAGAGAGAGAGCAATGAAAATGGAATTCCAGCGGAAGATTAGGAAGAAGTTGAGGTCACTTAACCCTCTCTCTTCTGTTTTTACACACTCTCTCCAAGGCAAAATGAATCAAAATTAATGACATGAGATTTGCGCGTCTTTGTCGTCGTCGTCGCCCCCTTTTTTTGTAAAATTGACCAAACTTCTTCTTCTTCTTCATCGTCCAATTCGCTGGATGACTTGAATTGAAACAGTAAAAAATCCTTCTGGAGTTTTACAGTCTTTCAAGCAAAAGTGGCAAGAGTGGTACAGAAAAAAAATTGGAGAAAACGACTTTAATAAATTGCCAGATTTTTTTATGAATTCCTTTTTCAGGTTATTATCATTCATTATACTACTTCCTTAAAAAGCCTCTCAACCATTTTTGTCAATGCAGTGCAGTAATGCAATCTATGTAACGAAAGAATTTTTTTTCTTTTGTTCCACGAAGAACCACTACTATTACTATTGCTACTTTATACTTGGCGAATTACTACTTTTGAGTTGAAAGAGTGGAAAATAAATTTGTTCATTTCATGCGGAAGGGAATATAATATACAATTTTGCGAAAGAAGTTTCCTTCCCATTTTGCTGGTTTTTAAGTAAGTTCTCCTCAGTCGGTTGAAAGAGCAGAGAAAAAGAGTTTTTCGTTTCTAATTCTAATTCTAATCTACTTTTTGTGTTCTCTTAGTTTCTTGTTTTACCGCAGGGAAATGAAAAAGACCATTCAGCATTCAAATGCGAAGCTGGAAAAGAAAATTTTTTTAAACTGTCTTTTCAATCACATCACATCACCACACGCATGTAAGTAAAGTATAGTTTAAACAATGAAATGAGAACGCAAATTAAGTTGCAAACGCTGGAAAGAAATGATTTTTAGCAAATCCACTTCGACATGTACAAACATTCCTTTAAAAGTAATTCATCATTAGAAGTAGTTTTTTTTGAGGAAGCTGAAGCTATTTCATGCGGATGTAATATGACTTGATGAAAAGTTTCTTGAGTGGAAAAATTTTTGAATACAAAATCACGAACTGGCTTGACTTAGGCTTAGCTAACTTTACAACTTACCCATGCATACACTATATAATACACCTCAGCTACGTAAGTATTAAGAACTGGACTTTTTGACAAAAGAAGAGGGGAACTAGTTTTTTTTTCTTCTTGAAGCTGGAACTAGAACTAGTCATCATCATTTCATTTTTGAAATTAAATGAGCTGAATTGTTGCGTGAGAATTGCCTTTCTTTTGAATTCCAAGCAGAAGAAGAAGCTCAGGAGAAACAGGAGATTACGTATTAGTTAGTAAATAGGTCGGCTGTCTATTTCATAATCAAAATTGGGAGTGATGTTGATATCGTAATATGTATCTCATATCTCATGATGGGCATCGCTTAAGGGACTGTCCATAAAATATGTAACGCAAAGGGGGGTTTAAGGATTAAGGACCTACTCACCCATCCATCCATGCTAACGTCCCTATCCCTATCCTGTAACAATTACAGGGAAGTGGGTTCTTGAAAAGGGCCTGTGACACGTTACGTATTTTATGGACAACCCCTAAGAACAGGAGGAAGGTAAAATACCTGAGATTCTTAGGTTAATGGTAAACTTCACATTATTATAATAATTCTTTTCGTATGATAGCTATCATCAACAAGTATGATCATCATGATACTCATTATTATTGTCGTTAATGTTATGTTATGTAATATCTGGCGGAATTATTAATGAAGTAGTACTTATGTACATACATGCATTAAGTTCAGCAACAGTTTGTGTCCACGACCCCATTTTAAAGGAGAATCTGCTCAGCTCTGTCGTTGATATTTATGCAGGTATGGTATAGGTAATGCAAAGAGAAAAAAATTCTGATGAAATTTTTTTTTCGAAGGAAATGGTTATAGTTAGCAATAGTATAAACCACACCACCGTGAGAACTTTCCTTTTTCTTTCTTCATTTGAGAAATGATGTAAGAAGGCTGAGCATGGATGGTGAGAAACCGTGTATTTTTTAAAGAGCTGCTGGAGGGATCATGTTTTGTTCTTCTTGTCCCGTATGAATCTTGTGAGTGAGCCCATGTGTGCCTGAATGAATCGAAGTTTGGACTTGGGGAGCACAAGTACAAGTTCTTGTTTATGATCCTCTTCTTTTCTTTGAAAAAGAAAAATTGGATGGCTCCCTTGAAACCCTTTTAAAGAACTTGAAATGAAACGTGGGGAAAATGTTTAAAGGACTCGAACTCACTCGACTGGCTGAGATTATAAATATTTTTTGTTGGATTTAAAGGGACGAGAACAAAAAAAATGAATGAAAATGAAAGGGAGAAGTTCAGTGCACCCTGAGAAAAAAACCTTTCTGGAGCTGTTATGCTGGAATAAGGGAACAACCGTTTTAGTCACACGATTTTGGGGAAGATCACAAAAGACTCTCTTTTAATGTACATAAATAGATGGGTATATGATTTCACTGAGATTCGGAGTTTCCACTGAACCAATTTCCTCCGGATAATGCCAAGAAGATAAGAATTAGAAATTATGGGTACTGTTTTAGTTTTACTTGGAGAAGGACTTTCAGCATTGATTTCAGATTTCATATCCAATTATTGACTTAGAAAAGGGTTCGCCACCGCCCTTATCACTCTAATCTTTAGATTTAATTATCTGACCGGTAGCAAAGCGGGTCTGTAACTAGTAACTAGTAGCAAAATCTCAAAGAGATTAAGTAAGTAGGCATGTATGAATGTACCTATTATCCCATGTCTATCCTTTTATCTCAACTATGTAGTGGAATTAAACGGAAAAGTTTTGGGAGGGGAACCTCATTAACCAAAAGGCTCGCAACTTAATTTTCTTTGAAAAGTTACGAGTATGAAAATGACGATCGTCATTATCATCACCATAACTAACCAACTGACTCCAACTCCATCACCATCATCAAAATGAATTAACCTTTGCCTTTTGCCATAACCTTCAGAAAAAAAATATTTCTAGCTTTCCCGGATTCTCGTCTCCTTTTCCATTCCACTTAATTAGGTTGAAGAAGTTTGCAAATGCTATTTAAACCATGTCATCACACAAAAAAGTCTCGAGTTAATCTTTTATTCTTTACAAGTCCTCATCGCTTCTCGAAGGGGATACTACACTACATAGTCATTTAAGTACGCTCATTTTTTTTGTAAAAGTCTTCGAGCTTTTTGTTTCGCTCGCGCTTTGTACAAGAAGAAGTCGATTTTCATGAGAAAACTTTTTTCTTCATCTCACACTTTCCCTGGCAATGCAATGCTATGAACTCCTAACCTACAACCTCATCTGGCGCAACACTACTAACTACGTCTTCTCTTCTCACTTTTTTTTCTTCGCAATGAATTTCTAGAGAAAAAAAACATTGGGAAAAAAAGTTATCAGGACCTCGTAGTATTTACAGCGGCAATACTTATGTGTTCGTGATGTTAGTGCTTTCGTCCGTTCGCACAATAATTTTAAAGAGGTGTCTTTAATTCTGTTTTCGCAAACAATTCCTCCGACAAATATCTAGGTAAAGTTTGTTTATCGAAAACTCGACCTTTAGCCGTTACAAACCGTTGAAAATTCCGAACTAAAATTTCTAAGGTCGAGTTAATATGTTTCGTTGCTTTTAAATTCCGTCAAAATCTTTAAATTTGTACAAATATATTTTGTCTATTTCTTTGCGCGAGAAGATAAATTGGAAAGTCTGCAAGTGTAGAATCGGATTAGTAAGCGTAGGTAATTTCTGGTGAGTAGTATTTTTCTACATATCCACCAGATTCAGGCTGATTTCAATTTGCAGTTCCACTGCAAATATTTTTGCGTGGTCCTTTTTACAACACTCCAAGATTTGCGTAGTTCTTCTTTCGTCTATATTTTTAGCTTTCTGTGAAGAGGGATGATATGAGTAGGTAATGCTTGTCTCACGGGTGGGTCATCATTTCTCTCTTCATCAGTCTTTTCTTTTCCAACTCGCTAAACTTCAACCAATTCCAAGATGATGCTCTCAAGGAGTTTGCCGCTATTTTGATCCCTAAAGAAAAAGCGATGGAATCTGTATCTGTACGGCAAAGCTACCTATTGGTACAAAATCAAAATAAGTACAAAAAATGAAGAGTTCGTTTTCCTTCTTGTCTTAACCTACCCACCCATCCATACATAGATTGAGATCACTCCGAGAAATGAGATGAGAAGGACAAATACGGGGTTTGCGTTTGGAAATTCGGAATTCTTTCCGAAAATCCTATTTGATCAAAGGAACATGTCTTGATCTTGATCTAACAAAGAAAGGTCCCTTAGAATTACGTAAAAAATACCAGGAGTTAACAAATTAATGAAGGATGGATGGGCGAGCAAAGAGAACATACTTTTTTTAACACACAACACAACCATTTTCTTTTCATAGCAAGCAAAGAAATTTCAGTATCTGGTTCTTATGTGGTGCTAAAAAAATCCCACACACTCGGGCTCAAACTTCACATGAATTTTTTTAGCCAGGAGAAAAAAAATCCCCACAGAGATAAATGGCAAGCGGAGAAAAGCTGCTGACAAGTACACGGCAAATAATTCAATTTTTTCATCACCTTGATCGTTCACCATGACAGCTACTGCGAGAGAATTAAGGATGTTTTCAACAGGTTAGAAGAGTGAGATACTGAAAAACCTCTAGAGACGTAATACTCGACTCGATTCAAGCTCGGGTGGTGGTAAATTTTGAATTAAAATATAATTGGCTAACAAATAAAAAACGAGCACTTTTAGGTACTACGTAGGCTGCGTTACATCACCCAAGTCAGATTCAATTTACGAATGCTGTATTTCTATGTATGTAGGTAGTAAGTAGTACAAAATAGAACGCCATGTTCATTTTCCTTTCTGAAGATGATACGACTGCCATTTCTTTACCGTTGGCTTTTCTCTGAGGAAAAAAGTTTCATTTTAAGGTGCTACCACTACCACAAAGTCAGGTCAGGAAAGATATGGGGTGGTTTTGTTTTTTTGAATTAATATCCTTTTATATTAAATTCTCGTCTTCACCTTCAGAATTTAAATTCTTCACCTTCACTTTAAGATTTAGGAGTCGCAAAATGAAGCTTCCTGACGCCCCGTGGGTATGGCTTATATTTAGCGTGTTTTATTCGAGCCGTCCGTGGCTACTCGTATTCGAGGGATGCTTGAATTTCTGCGTCAAAATTTCAAAAAAATTGAATCTCGCGCGCATTCTCGTCAAACGTGAACAAAACGTCGAATTAATATGGTAGAGGCAGTCAAATGTATTGAGTTGCCCGATTTCGAAAATCAACCCAAGTCCCGGGTAGTATCATGAGGCACGAACCATATTGCCACCCTTACGTTTTGCACATCTTTCGTTTCGGCGAAGGCTTTTTCAAACCATTTTCATTCCGAGAGATCTGAAACAAGCGGTGTAATGTTAAAAGTTGAATACATGTACCTGCTACTTTTTAAGAGACACTTCATGAAACTCATGGGGGAAAACATCTCCTTTTTTTACTACTTGAACCTCTTATTGTTACTCATTGGATTTTCCTCAAGCAATTTGCCACATAGATACATACATATGTATTAAGTTGCAAAACCGAGAACTTTCTTTTTTTTGAAGAAGTAACATAACATGGTAAAAACAGTAATAAAAAAGAAGCAAACAAAGGATTTGCTCATTTCTTTCCTCTTGCTTGTTGAGCTGAACCAAGTATGCAATAAAAAAGTAGTTTATATGGTTGTCACAATTTTTATACATTTTGAGTCGTCGTCAACAAGTTGTTTTCCCGTTCGCAAATTTGTTCACCAACAATGATAAACACTAAAGGAATGAGTACGAGTAGTGAGTCACGGAATATGTAGGTACATAACTACCTAGCTAATTCAAAGTCACCCGAGCTGAGCTCAAGGACACAAAACATAATAGGAATATCTTACTGTGTACATCTTACAAAGCTACATAATATTCTTTTAGAGCTCTTTTAAAGTTTAGAATAAATAAAATTCATTGCCAAATTAAATTCCTTCGTATAATGTTCTCTTCTACTTTGGAATTTAAATCAAGTTCAATTAAATAAAATAAGTTAAATCAGATTTTAGAGTTATTCTATTTTTTTAAGTATGCTTATCCATCTGCACTGCCTGTATAAATCTATCACGATCTAATTCGTATAAAACCCAATGGTGGGTGGAAATGCCACATGAAATCCTGCATCTTATTTCTTCTTTCATGATTATTTAATGGACACACAGGACGTATGTTTGACAGTAATACTGGACACAGAAGCTGATTATTTTTTTACTTAGATAAGTCGGTCTGCTCAGTAATGTCGTTTCATCTTTCATGTTCAGTACAGTAAAGCCTATAAAAATGAAGAAAGCACGAAGACTACTTTTTTATTTTTAACTTTCACTGGAATTTCTACTTCTCGAGAAATAGGAAGGTGGAAAAGTCTTCACCTCCGTGGGGAAAAAGTTGTTTCCCGTCAACAAACATCTTTACCATAAGATCCAGCCAAGTGGAAGATCATGACATATTTCTTCTCTCTTCGGAGGGAGGGAGTTTTGCTCCATCCACATACGCAATTTTTATCGAGGCTCAAAAGTGAAAAAAAGTTTATGTGCCACGAAAATTATGTCAGTAGATATCCGCTGCAATATGATACATAGCATATCTCATATTTTTTTCTGTTATCTGCTGTACACAATTTGTCTAACCGTAATGAACTAGTGGTCGTCATAATCATGTCGGAGTTAGTTAGGCTACCATGAGCTGGAACCTGGAGGCAATCGCAACAAAAGGAAATGAAATGCTTCTCATTTTCAAGAAACTGTCAAGCTTTGCCCAGCTACTACTACCTTCATGCAAACTTCATCAAAATAATTTAGTTTGCGGCTTCTTCTTTTTCGATTAGGCCTAATAGGCACAAAAGTGGCGTTAGGAATTAGAATTATGCGTTTGGAACGATTTCGTCTCATTATTATTTTTTTCTCACTTTCCCTCCTTCTTCAAATACAGTAATGCTCATGTTCCATAGTGATATGGATCACTTTAAGAGAATAAAAAGTACACAAGGATGGATGTGGAAAGAAAATTTGTAAGGAAAACCCAACGAGTGGAACGGTGGCGGTTTCCAACGTCAGCCTTATTTTTTTCTTCTGGCGTGGAAAGAGCGAGAATGCCATGCCAGGCCAAGCTGACGTGCATTATTACTTAGCAGTTCACTATGCCCGCCCACTTTAACAAGTGATGTGTGGGTTGTGGACTGCGACTTCCAAACTATGAGCTTGTTCCGCCACAGGCAAAAAACACGGACTTCTCCACATTTTCCCACTTGAAGAATCGTGGCACTGGAAGGCTTTTTCCCGCAAAAAATATAGCAAGCGAAAGATAGGATATAATCCAGAAAAAAATATTATTTTATGTGTACTTTCCCGACCAGAAAAAAATTTCCGAACCTTTATTCGAGATCAAGTGGAAATGGACCTCTACTTGGGCATTGCAGACATACAATTCTACATTTACACATCTGCAAACAAATAAACTGATCCCTTTCGGGGTTCACTTTGGTATTAAAGTAACAATTTGAAAGGATTCCAGCAAGCGGAAGTAGGATCAGAGGCAGCAGAAAAAATGCATATCGTCGTCCTCCACAAAAAGGTGCACCCAAAGATGAAAAAACAGTGTCAAGATTTTGTCCAAGAATAAAAAGCAGCATCAGAAAAATTACCAAAGAATGAAAAACCATTATCTCATTTTGGATTTACATGAGAATCCAAATAACCGCCAAAATGAGCAACTGGCTTTTAATTCTTGGTGATTTTCTCCATGCATTTTTCATTCTTGGGTGTCTTTACTATTCTTGAGATACTATTTTTGTTTTTGGAGCCGACGATATCTGAAAATAAAGGATGTGCTTTTCTTTGTTCAGTGTCTAAATATCCGTGTATAATCGCCCTCACTTGATTGAGAATTGCCAATTTTTGGCGAGTCACACGGCCTATTTTTTGATAATAAGAGTTTTATTGTCTTTCATCACTTCTGTTTCCCCAACTCTGCTATTGCCGATTTCCTTGGAATTTTATGGATTAAGAGCAGCGACAAAAGGGGATATAAAAAAGTAACGTGCATGTGATTGCTAAGTAGCATATCTGAAGCCACATTACGCCACCAAAAGCTAAGAAAAAATATACCTATATAACACGTCGGACAAGACAGGGGATACAAATAAGTACAATACAAGTGGGGCGGAATGAAAAGGACTTCTAGTCTGGATCTGGATACATAAAAAAATAGAGAAACAAATGAGAAAAAACATAGAATGGTGGCCATTGAAATCGTGAGCTGCACCCTAAATAGTCGCCCATGTCGGGAGGAAAATGTGTGCGCTGAAGGGAAGGGAAAAAAAGAAATAAAAAATTGATACTAAGAAGGCTATAACGCTATCATCATCATCATCATCATCACAATCTCATCACCATCCACTTCACAGCTCATCCCGGAAGAACAGAATAATGGAAAAAGAGAAGCTAAACCATGCAATATTCTCAGGAGCTGCCCTTTGGTTTTCTAGCTTACGCAAAAAAAAATGTTCGAAAACGATGGGAAATAAAAATAATAAGGAGCCATACACGAATAAAAAAAATCCACAGATGACGACGGTTCATTCTCCGACCTAAACTGATTTCCGACTCAAGGGCTAGATCTAGTTCCCAGCGGACGGGGTAAGATCTCAACAAGCTCAAGAAACAACAAGGCCGACCGACCGTGTACATAAGATACATACTTTTCAATGAAATGAAACGGCTTTCAATTCCGCTGCTTTTCCCTTCAAAAGAAAAGAGAAAGTAAAAAAGGATCTAATCTGGAGAGAGGTGTTCCAGCCACTTCCTCTCCTCTCGCCAGAAAATTACTGTTCATTATTCTTACAAGAAAATTTAATTTTCTCTCCTTAAAGTGTTTCCTCGTGAATAATGAGAGCCACTTAATAATAATAGGCACGCGGGAAATCAAGATGAAAAACTACGGAGGCGCAAAAAGGAAAACGAGGCAAAAACAAATTATGTAATTTAAGGGAAGAAAAGACCTTTACTTCAAGACCACACATCACCTTCATCTCCTCCATCTTATTTTTTTATGCTTATTTAGTATCTACTACGTTTCCAGAGTAAAGAGGAAATATGTTTTTTAAAATCCTAATGCACATTCACTTTATCTGACTAACTAGCAAAGTTCATTGAAGTTAAATGAATGAGTTCTCTAAAACCCTATTTCAGTCAAGAGTGCTTTTGGTCGAGTGAATACCAAACACATTGCGCGTAGATGTAGTATGTAGTCCACCTTTCACTTTCTCTCTGCTTACTCCTGAGAAATTAAATGAGAGAAGGGGAGAGGGAACAAGAACAAGTGGAAAAACTGAGTTCTTGGACTTTCCTTTTACATTTCCCCTTCAACCAACATGGAAGAGGAGGAAACGAGTAAAAAAAATTAGTTAGTTAGTAGGGAAAAATAATGCTTTTTCTTCCCATCCATCCCACTCATCTAACCAAAGCAATTAACTGAACAAGGTGGTGGAAAATGACTCTCGTACTTCTAACTTAAAATACATCTACCCATGTATAATTTGTACTAACTAACAATAAGAGCCCACACCTTCCCTCCATCCTTCTACTTTCACCTTCTTTGCTTTATTTTCTTACTTCTAGAAAAAAATATACTGCGGAAGTATCTAGTAGAATAAAAAAACTGGAAAAAGTTAAGAGACACCGATTTTTTTTTGTCCTCCTTCTGTATCATTTTAGATAATGTTTCTCCATTATAAAAAAACCAGCAATCGCGATCGCGGCTGGGAAGAAGGAAGGAAGGAAGGAAAGTTTTTGAAAGAACGTGAGTGATGCTACGAGCTCCTTTCAACCTCAAAAACTTTTTTTTTTAGAAAAAAGAATCAGGCGCGACTCATTTGAATGTTGAATTACGTAAACCCACAAGTGACTCTCCGTTCTTCGTGAGCTCTTCAAAAAAATTGTGAGGGAGTGAGCATTAGCATTGGGGTTGGGAAGCCTAAAAAAACTTTCTCACTCGTGCTTGTACATAAAAATCCGAGGAAAAAATATTCATGAACTAAATACTTTCTACCTTACTTACACATGTAGAACTTCAATTCATCGCAGATATCGTCATTAATTCCCTGCTCAAAAACTCTTTAGACATTCCTCTTCTAAATGGGATTGTGTGTACTTACGTACTTTTGAAAGCGCTTATCTATTGTCTTTTTTCCTATTAATTTTTTTTTGCTTCTTGTGCGGAATATTTAAGGCCCCTGTGGCAGTTTGTAATAAGAAGGATCAGATGTATAGCGTAGATACTTATCTTTTTGTATTGTTAGTATGCAGTTCCGTAAATGTACGTCTGTCCGACCTAGCCGAGTCTCCACGTGAGAACTTTTAGACGTACGTCCTTTTTTTCATACGACTCCTCATGAAAATAACGAGGCTAAGGTCGTTAATAATGGTAACATGGTAGTCGGTCCACTCGTTTGACTGTATTACAACGTTAAACTTGAGTGAGGCATGATGATATAGATTTTCTGTTGGTATGAAACGATTACAGTGCCAAATTTTTAGTTTACATGAATTTAGTTTTTACCGCGAAATCCCGCTAAGTTTGTTTAATTTTCAAAACAATTGGATGATAAATTCCTAAATATTTCCTATTTGGTGACAATGAAATGATATGGGAACAAGTAAATGGGAAATGGTCAAGTTCAGAATCAGATTTGAAGTATGCCAATATATTTAAATCGGGTTTCTTCATCTTTGTGTACCAAATTGAGATTGATCTGAATTTCCTGTCGCAACGTTTGTATTAACAGTCTTTTTGCGTGATCCATTTTCCTATTCTACTAGGACTAATTTCTTTTTTATTAACACAATTTTTTATACAAGTAATATTTAGATGATGGGATAACAAAGAGGGAATTATATTACATTACATCTTAATAATTACATGAGTTTCATTCATGTTACCTCATTTCAAGATGCTTCTACTGTCTAGTGATTATCACAAAGCCCTCTATCTTGTTCAAAAGAAGAACCAGTGAAAAAAAATTGCTTCCAGTTCCACTTTCTTGGAAAGAAGATCCCAACCCAATCCCAACATAGCATACGACTAAGTGAGACATGCTCTGCCTCAATAATAGAATCTCTCTGTGGAAGGAAACAGAGAGAACATTATACATTATGTAAGTTATAAAGAATTGTAATAATATGTATTAGAAAAATATGAAAATGAAATGAGAAGCGAGTGGGATGGGAATACATTTACATGGGATTATTATTAAGAAGAAGAAGAGAGCATGGCATGAGAAGAAATATGAAAACTGGACGAGCAAAAATTGTAATAATATCTCTTTTACTCGGGAAGTAATATAATATAATAAATTTTTTATCATTTCTTCTCGACTAAAAATAATCTACAAATTAAGAGTGTGTTGTCTACTGTGGGTGGGAACTAAGTAAATATGATATTCATTTTATTTCATTTCATGATAAAATGGGGGAGACAAAAAAAACTTTTCAAAACGTGTTGGCTTTACTGTCCTTATCTCACTTTTTATTAGTTTTTACTGCTGATAGTAATAATAATAAAAAATAAATAGTGAACAAAAGAAGATATATAAATATATTATTTCATGGAGATTGTAAAAAGCTGCCTGGTTTTATTTTTCGCGATTCTAGTCTACATTCATAACAGAAATGGCAAACTACATAGGTACATTGTAGCATTACAAAGTTTATGCTT
This sequence comes from Seira ritae, assembly GCA_027744415.1. NCBI lineage: Eukaryota > Metazoa > Arthropoda > Collembola > Entomobryomorpha > Entomobryidae > Seira > Seira ritae. Next base: position 3,123 of record JAHZNI010003754.1, on the reverse strand, counting down.
TAGGGATGGTTGTGGCTGTGGCTGTGGCGTGGCAGTGGATCCAGTAATGATGTGATAATCGTAATAATAAAAAATACTGGACTGGAATCGTCCGAATTGGGTCGTATCGTTTACTTTTCTCTTGCAAATACATACATAAAATAAATACGTCCGCTATTAAGTACTATCACCATCACCGGCTTATTGCTTCCTACTCAAAGAAGTTGGAGGAAAATGTGGATTTAAACTCTGAGAAATAGGTATGGATGGATTATGGATGGCGAAATAATTTTTTGCAACACCTTGCTCGCTCGCTAAAGTCGAGTTTCATAACAAAACGCATATTTTTTCTCTGTAAAAGTATGAATGGGACAAACCATGATCACTCTAACTCTAGCTTAATGACGGCATGACCAACAAAGCTAAAAACCATGCCAAGCCATAAGACATTCTTTTCCTTTCTTCGAGATGATAACAGTTGTAAAGAAGAAGGACTATGACTATGACATGGCCTCATCTTTTTATCATCCTCATAATCATTAATAATTCTTTAGAAACAAGGAAGGTAACAAAAGAAAATATAAAAGACGCTGCGGTGACTGGCCATAATGAAAACTGTGACAAGATCAGGAGGAAGCTGCGTACCAACCCAACCCAATGGTCTTGGAACTTGCGGGATAATAAAATAGCAAGGATGATAATAGGGGTCGCAAAATGAGGCCTCACGAGTCACGAGTATGCTCCGCTGGTATAGCTCATTTTTAGCGAGTTTGCTCGAGCCATCCGTGAGTACATTTTCACGTCAAAATTTCAAGATCTGAAATTCGCGCGCATTTTTGACAAACGTCAACGAAAGATCAAATCACTATGGTAGATGCAGTCGAATGCTGTCGAGCTTCCCGATTTCGAAAACCAAACCGAGTCCTGGACTGTGTTTGTGTCATGAGGCTCGAACCGTATTGCTACCCCTAACGATGATAATGATGGCAAAATTATGTTATGGTCCATCTTTCCCCACGAGCGTATGCCTATGCCTACAATGTTCTTCACTATTATCATCATCATCTTTCTTTTGAAATGAATGAGGTTAGATATTTTTTCTCTTACAGCTTAACTTTTCTTTTTAAATGTGGAATGACAAGAAGAGTGGGCATCATTCATGCGTCTTAAAAAGTTATTGTTTGCGAAAAAAAATACTTCAATGTTTCAGGCTAAATGGCCGATGGTGGTGGTAGAGAAGAAAGGAATGTATTTTTTTTTCGGAGAAGAGAAAGAAGAGGAATAACTCACAGCGTGAGACTGATCCTTTTCGCACACACACACAAACACAAGCTAAGAGGAGGAAGGAGTAGGAGGAATCTTCGTCGCTTCTTCACTTTAGACTTTAGGAAGGAGAGAGAAAGCCAAGCCAAGCCAGGTTGCTGCGAACAGGAAGGGAAAAAATGTGTAATAATGGCGTATTGTTTACAGCCATTTTACTTTCTTCCTCTTCAGAAAGGAAGTAGAGTAGAGAGCTAAAGGCCTCCCGACATCATTATTATCAAAATATAGGGGAAAACTGCTCGGTTTGGTTTGGTTGCATAAGTAAAATTGGCTTGAGTAGTGGAAGCGATGCTGAAGGAAAAAAAACAAGGAAATATTGTTATTGCCTGTCACTAAAATAAAGTGGACTCCCCTTAAAGAAGTAATGAAATGAACGAACGAACGTAGTGCTCTGAGTAGTGAGTAGTGAAGTCATGTCATTGACTGAGAAAAGAAGTGAACTGGAACTGAACAAGTTTCCTCCAGGAATACTATAGAATAACGACACTCATCAATAGCTCCATCAGCTCAATGTGTGTGTTTGGTGAGTTTGGCGGAGAAAGAGAAAGTAAAAGGTACGAAATTTTTTTTTGGTTTACATAATGTGACGCAAAATGAAACAAGCGTTTCCTCTTTAGGCTGCAGATGAAAATACGTGTCACATTTTCGAGGAAAGAATGATTGCATATTTTTTTACAAGGAGATAAAGTGTATCCCAATCCCATAAACCTAAAGGCGGAATTATACTGGAGCTTTCTTGGAAAAATAACCATAGCCTTTTGCCTGTGTTGATAGGAAAGCTACACTGCAAATTCAGTATAAATTAGATTCATTGTTAACAAGATATCAGGTGACAATTCTTTTGCCTCTGATTCTTTTGACGCAACTCGGTTTTCATGCTGGCAGCCATGAATATCTGCATTTTTTGCCAGTTTTTTTTATAAACCATGCCAGTACAATTCTCCCTTAGGGAGCAAACCATGTTTCGAAATACATGTTGAAATAAAGGTTAAATGATTTCGTTGTCCCAGGAATAATTATGCTGAACAATTTTTCGTTTCACAATATCTCCCATTTCATGAGAAGAGTTGAGACGTCGCCAACGCCAATGCAATGTATAATGAAATGGCTTCCTTTACAATTTCTTTTAGCTTCTTCACGCGAAACAATATCAATATCGAGCGACGACCAAAATGAGCTTATTACCCTATTATATTTCATCTTTGGTGTTGTCATACTCCCAGTCCTCCTATAAAGTACATTATTGACGTGAAATATTACCGCAATTCCTATCACTATTGCTCCTTTCCTTTCTATTTTGACAATTTACAGTGGCAAAGAAAAAGAAACGAGAGGAGAGATCATGGCAAAAACTGCTACTTTACATGCGAAGAAAACCGTAGATGTCTGATCGTCATCATCATCATCATTTTTTTCTGAAAAGCAACTGTGAAAGTATGAACATTGAACATCATCATTGCATGAAGAAGATGTATAACAGAAAAAAAGCTCCCCGAAACAGGTTCTGGGTCTACTTCTTGAAGAAATACTACCTGGCGCTTGGCATGGCATGGCAAAACGTTTGACTTCACTTGAGAGGGACGGGAAGTAAAAGTGACCTGATCCTGATCGTGATCACATTTATTTGAACGGGACGATAGGATCGGATGATATCGATTCTTTAGAAGCAAGTGGACGAAAGAAAATTTCCGAGCTATTGCAATAGGACGAAAGAAGTTTTTTACAAACCCAGCAATTGGACGAAAGACGTTTTTGCCCATCAGTGCAATAGGGCGAAAGACACATAAAGCTGATCCTTTGGAAATAATGCAATTAGTATTT
>JAHZNI010003753.1:0-13974 GCA_027744415.1 Seira ritae | reverse complement strand
ATTCTAAAAATGCTTGTTATAATGTTTCGTCGGAAGAAATGAGCAAACCTTTCCTTGCATTCACATCAATTATTATTATTTTGGGTAAACATGATTCTTTCGAGACGAATATGAGAAGATCGCAGAAACTCTTGGGCAAATAAAAAACGTTAGGCAGTCTTGAAGTGTAACATACCTATTATGTATAAGTTGTTTTCATCTAGTCCAGCGAGTCCAGTGTAGATTATGAGTTTGTATTGAGAATAATAATTATCTATAATTTCTGTGGGGTACGTACTGACAATGAAAAGAAAATCTAAATGCACATCCACTTTAGAAAAGGAAATGAGCTAAAATTATTCCGACATTGTTCAAATCTTCCACATACATGATACATTGTATAAATGCACAGATCGGTATTTTTTGAGCTGTACATTTAATACAATCCTAATATGTATCGTTTCGCTCTTTAGAATTCATACAGGAGCAAATATGCGCTGCAAAAATGAGCATAATCTGCTCAATGCTAAAAAGAGTGTGGCAACAGGAACTCAGACTCGACTCGACGGTATGCAATGCAATTGCACTTTACACATGGATGATCCATGCACTGAATGGATTGGATGAAATCTGTGGTGAAGGTTAAGGTCACCCTCATGTTGTGGCAGTGAGCTACAGAATCCACAAACAAACATGGCATTTCTAATTTTCTTCAGATCTCGTACATCATTTTAGCACAATTTACCGTGGAAAATTCTTTTACCTTATCAAAGCTGGGGCATTTCTGTTAGTCTGATCGTTGCTGTCCAGTAACGTATTCCAGATTACAAAACTATATTAAAATTAAACGCAGACTTTGTTTCTGTTTCTCTAGAAGGAAAGCCTATCACAGAAGAAAATGTCTTTTTCATTACAGAGAAATCTCGGAGTTTCCAAAGCTGGTCACCGAGAAAATCCCCGGGACGCATTTAGTTACCTTTATTTAGCTTTACCAATAAAGCAAGCCTTTATTGTTTACCATTTATTTTTCTACAGGTGAATAATATCAATGTACGAAAGGAATATGAATGGCATGAATCATCTTCATTGAATCAAAGCTGAAATAAAACATAGTCACCTCTTCAGCACGCTTTACTTACCAAAATCAATACATGCGCATTATGCATATTGTCAGCTCCTTGTGACTTTTGCAACAACTTATTATTACGCTGCTTTATGAAACTCCGAATCAGCAAACGAGACGAGATGCTTCGAGGCATCTTCGAGACATAACTGCATCCATGATCTGAGGATCGTTTAAAAACCGATTTTTGAATTGCTTTAGCAATACCACACAAGAAATTACTTATCATTACATCTTCAGAGTCATCTCGTACCTTATGCAGTGCAATACAAGTTCATTGAATTCTAGAATCCTGATCAGCTAGCAACATTGTACTTACGCTGCACGGGCACAAGTTAAGTAAGTTAAGAGGTTCATATTATATTGCTATGCTTTCACGCTTTCTAAAAGGTGCTGTTGAATCATGGTTTATCGCATTGGATTTGTCCAGAGAGAGCAACTTACTACACCGAGAAAATTCCACCGGAAATGGGATGGGTGCAACAATCCACAATACTCATTTTATTGTACTTGATGTAGAGTACATATGTATTATTTCTGCAAAAACAACAACGCAGACAATAGGGCAATAATAATAAAGTTAATAATATCTATCACAAGATGAATCGACTAGATAGATTATTAAACCATTTGTTCTTTACTTAGACCTAGCTAATCATATCCCAAAATCACATCTAAAATGGAAAACCGTGTTAGGCGGGAATGATGTATTAGTTGCATATTTCATTAAAATGAACCTTCGGCTCGTTCGTTATCTTTCTGATTTAGTTTAAATTGTATATAATGTATTTCGCACTTTTATACTCTCCTGGCATTTGCATTTCCCGTGTGTTCGTTTCTTGATAACGGAGCGCACATAAAAGCAGTTTTATGAGGTAGGTTTGTTCTGGTGGATCTGGCGGTTATGACAGCATCATCTCTGTTCTGCATGCAACAGAGCTTCTGTACTACAAGTACTACTTTACTACACTTTTAAAGCCTAACACTGTAAGGAAAGGAGTAAGGAGAGAAGTGAGATGACTTTGATAAAAAAAAAAAGTGATTATTGTGATGTGATGATGCTTTACTTTTTCTGGCAGTTTTCTCTACTACACCGAAGAGGATAGGCAAGAAAAAGCTTGGTCTTATAGCCGAAAGCAAAAAGCAACTGACCGGGAGCAAAAAACTAAACATTGGGAGAGGATAATATGCCTGCTTTTTCATATCTTACTCTATTCAACTTTTACAACCGTGTTCTTTTTCACGAAAAAATCTTTGAGGCATCCTTGTTCTGGTTCTTGTTTTGCCACATTCAATTATACCATATTAAGTGTTTTTTCGTATTCTGATATCATACGTGAAATGCAATATTAAATTTGAGTGAAATAAACAACTTGGGAAAAGCTGTTGGAAAAACTGACAACGTTTTGCAATGAAACTTAAAATGTACCATAAGTGTTTGCAAATTAAAAATGAAATGCTCCCGGTAAAATGTTTTGTAATCTGAATGATACCTAATAAAATGCTTTTTGACATAATAATAGCCAGAGAGCAAGATAAGCGAACTAAACATGGGTATGTATGCACTAAAGAGAAAGGAAGCGGTCTATTTACAGCTCATTTTTCTCGAGCTCAGTTTCACTGCAGCTTCTGGTGGTAGATGTGATCTTTAGATAAGTTCCGAACTCGTTTCTTGTCAACCGAACTTCATTTGATTTCAGCTTTCTGGAAAAAGTGAAAATGCATGCTGCGAACCTAAAATTACGACACATCATGCTGATCCGTAATATGTATCTACATAATAATACTACATTCTTTAAGGAATGCGAAAATTTAAGTTTTGCTTATATCTTAATGGTTTCGCTAATTCTTATACCAAGAATGGCAATGAGGATTGATAAAGTAAATTTCATTACTCTCAAACAAGATACAAACCGTCTCGCCAAGAGATGTCGTGCTTGAAGTTTTCATACAAGTAATGTGATTCAAACGATGCCACATTTCACCACATTGGACTAGCCAAGCACGGAGTTGGAAGGATTAAATTGCTGACGTTTGGGCTTCCGCATTTATGTCCGCAGTCTGCACATATAATCTAACAAATTGTTAATTATCCTAGCAAAAGAAGTATTTTTATGACTAAACTTTTGCCATATGAATAAGTACCGCGCACACCTCCATGCTTGGAAAAATGGGGCACTCAATTAGCAATAATAATATGTTTTCACTCTAAAAGTTGAAGTCATGTCCACATTCCAAAAACCAATGAGCTTCACACATACGCATATATACAATTTTCATGATACTTCAAAACTCACTCAAAGGTTTAAGCAAATAATTTATATTTTTCATGTATTGCCCTCCTTTCATCATAAAGTTTGACTCGGTCGGACTGACACAAAGCTTGTCATTGAAATGAAGAAAGTTGACATGAAGAGTTTAAGGGAAATGCATAAAACCAACCCTTTGATATCTAGGTGATTGTGCAAAAGAAAATCGATATATAACCCCTTTTGATACATCACTTCTTGGCTTACTGCGCTACTTATTACGATCGAACATTATTATATTACGAAGGCGAAGAAGGTAACAGAAGTTGTGGAAGTAAGCGCTCATAGTGATTTCCATAGTGAGTCAAACGAGAATAATAGAATCCCTATAAATGATAACGGTCGTGATGATGATAAAAGGGGAAATGAAAGGCTTTTATGTATGAAGCACAATACCGCTATTGACCTTGCTCATTCTGTTGAACTGGATAAAAACACGTATTGCGACTAACCCACGCTCATCAGTCTTTGTTTGTGGACTGCCGGAGAAAGTGGTGGGTGAGCCTGGGAAGGAAACCCTTTCGATCAAAAAAGCTCCGCTTCAACAGCTCCACTTTCTTTATCCGTTTAAATTTTACCAAAATTCGAGCCTGGTTCCGTCTTAACGATTAAAATCTTACACAGCCAAATCCTGCATATCTAAATCGAAGAGTATTAGGGAAAAACCATCGTCATCCATCATGTCGCGTCCGACAGCGTTCGATTGTGTGTCCACCAACATAGGCAAGGAAAACATAATGAAAGAACTGTCTGCAAAGGAGAACTGGATTCGCGCTAATAGAAATCAAGTCTGGCAGTTGGCATTAGGGCCGATTCAAGGACGAATTCAGGAAGTATGCGAGGACAAAACAGAGTAAGTTTCAAAAGTAAAGTGAAAGTTAAAATTTGAGCGAATTTAAAAGAATTTTGCCTGCACTTTATTTCAAAGGTTGCTGAGAAAGTTGATGGACAGCAAAGATGAATATTTCCGTTACTGCAAAGCTACTCCACCAATTCCAGAGAAGCCCGGAAGTGACTTATTCGTGGTCCGTGTAGGCCCCGACATATGTGACGAGTGCGTGCGTGATCCCACAATTCCTATGCGAACCCCGCCAGATGAGATCAAGGCCATTTTGTTTGAAGGTATCATTTTCTTCCCATTGTTATCGCAACTTTTGAATTAGGCCAGCAAAACTAGTACTGTTAATTGCTAACTGCTCAACAAACTTTTTACAGGGATAGCAAAGGAGGGAGGAGGGTACTATAGATATCTTCAAACACGATACAACAGTGGTCTCCCTGAAACCAGGTTCTGTTATCCTCCAACCACCAACTCGGAGTATGCATGGAAGCTCATTGAAAACGTGCGCTCAAATGCTGCTGGGAGAAGGCCAAGGTTGAATACTATTGGACCAGCTTTCTACAGGTCACGAGGAGTCATTTGCAACGCTGATTATTCCCCCTATCACTTCCCACGGATTTATTGATTTCCATTCGTTTATGTTGAACATACTGGCGTACTATCAGCCATCATGTACATATTCGGGCCACAGGACCTAAATTGTATTTGCCTGGTTTACCTGTGAACATGAACATCAATACTTATTTATTTTTAATTTGAGAGATGAAATTAATCATGAAATGTAAAAATGTATTGCTTAAAATTGCTCGTAACGCTGCTGAGATAGTCTGACCTGATGCGCAAGTCCCTTGAAACACGCATAGTTAAAGCCATACAGCGATTTATAGACCATTATCCCATCGAAAGGCATACTTGAACTTGAAATGATCGTCTTTCCCGATTTCCGACGTGTGTCTGCAGTGTCCCCGAATGAGTGCCATCAACTACGCCACCACGCGATCGTTAACATCATAAAATCCATTCTGAAGGTGATATTGAAATGAACAAAAGACAATTAAGTGGTTAACAGGAAAAGGAATGTGTGGTGAGTAATTATTCTTTTTGGACGAATTCTTCGCTCTGTGATGCTTTGTATCGGCTACAAAAAAACAAGAATCCGACGATAAAATTGACATTGTAAAAGTATTGATGTGCATTTGAAAACCATGCATTTTATTACGACTTCTTGCTGCGTAGCTTTTTCCCATTGATTGAACCTTATCTGCCGATTAAGCTAGACAAAAACATGTTTATAAGTTCAGCGAACATATACCAACGCAGTTCCCCAAGAAGACAATCATGCTTAAAGGTCCATAAATTCATAAAGTTGCCTGTGGTTAGTTTTTTTGAGTAAGTCTTGAAGTTCTTGCTAAGAATTCAATTTCATTTTCTTTCGAGTAGATGCATTGAAAATGAATCACATCCAACAATTTAGTCGACGAGCTAGTTGCGGATATATTCAACAACGTCGGAATACAAGCGGAATCATTTTTCAATCGGATAGAATAACAACTACACGGAAAACATCCGTTCCAGCGACGTTGCGTAGCCAAAGTCATGGCCAAAGCCTTCCTTCGCAGCAACAACAGGCCAACTCTCAGGTAAACTGTCCGCTATATACACATGAGCAAAGATCATGGCTGCATATTAGGTACTTACTGATGATCACATTAACAGACTCAGACAAATATGAGTCACACGAAATGTCAGACCAGGCCAAAAGCAACGTCCAAAGAATGTGCAGATTTTGATGATGTCATCGACCAACTAGGTTCCAATGGAAAATACCAACGTTTCCTTTTGTACTTAGTAGTTTCACCTCTGTCGGTAATTTTATAAATCAGACCAAAATTGTTGTATTTAAGTTGTTATTAAATTTTTTCAATTGCAATGGCTCTCAGGCACTGCAGCCAATTGTGGTCTTCAACGCTGTGTTCATGCTATTCACCCCGGAGCATTGGTGTGCAGGACCGGATCGCCCTTCCTGGAATGATCCAGAGGAGTATAAACTTGCAAATATTCCAATGTAAGCTAAAGTTAACTACCCTCTGGATAGCATCATCATCATCACCATTACATGCTATAATCATTCTTTTAAAATCATAATTAGGGTGAATGGCACAGACGGAATATGGAAATACTCTTCGTGCACCATCTACGACACGAATAGTTCGGGTTCAATTTCCAAAGCTAAATGCACATACGGATGGGAATATGACAAAACGCACTACGAAAGAACCATGACGAGCGACAATGATTGGTAAGGTGTGGAAGGGCAAATACGCTTATCGTTCATTCCAACAGAAATAACTTTTGGCATTTTCTTTTAACATGATAGGGTTTGCGATAAAAGCAAAATTCCCACGTACGCGCTTTTGTCTCAGACTGTGGGGAACGCCGTTGGTACTTTGGCTTTTGGACTACTTTCTGATGCGTGAGTTAATTTTTTTTGAGAAAATTACAGAATATACAAGTATCAACTGAAAAGAAAGTTGACATTGTGGTATGGAGTGAAAGCAGGTGTGTTATGTATGTTATGTTCTTTAGATGGGGAAGAAAATCTACTTTTTTTCTTGCTCTCTTGATCAGCGTTGTGTTTCGGATTCTAAGCCTTTTCACTGGTAGTAACTGGTACTTCTTGTGCATTACCCAGTTTTGCGTGGGGTTAACCCACACTACCATTTATATTCTGCCCTCTCTCATTGCCGCGGAACTCTGTGAGAGAGGTACCTTCTCAATGCTTTGATATTTATAAAACAATCCTCGTTTTGCATATAAAATAATGAAATAAAAAAATTTCATTCTAGATCAGAGAGCCGAAGTGTATGCAACAACATGGACGGTAAAATTACTCAAAACTTAACCCCTTTTTCTTACTTAAAGGATCGTATCTACCTAATTCTGCAAATTTTATTTTGCACAGGTCTGCCTAGTCGGTCTAGCCATTCTCCCCATGATTTCTTGGCTCTGTGGAAATTGGTTTGTCATAGGACTAGTTACAGCAGGACTTGGAGCTTTGTGTCTATTCTTCTATCCAGCCATCCCTGAAAGTCCTCGCTGGTTGCTGCAGCAGGGGAAAGTTGCTGAAGCTGCAACTATTTTGAAAAAAGTCCAGGACTACAACAACGGGAAGAAAAGTAAGAAACTGAGTGGAGAAGTAAGCTCTGCATCAACAAGTGATAACTTCGAAAAACTGCATGGGCAGCTACAGGTTCTGCATAGGCAGCAACTTTCTCGAGAAAACACATCCGATTCAGACGGGAAGGAAGTGAAAAAGTCCAAAATGCTTTTGGTATTTACAAAGAGAAACTTGATGAAGAATATTCTTCTCTTGACTGTCTGCTGGTAACATGATTTCTGCACATTACATATAAAGGAACTCCATGAATATGCCCTTTCGTTGTGAACCAATTTGTTTTCAAATTTAATTTTCGATTGCAGGTCAATGAACACCTTAATTTATTCGACGATGACTTATAACGTTATGCATATGAAAGGCTCTCATTTTAAAAACTTTTTTCTTCTGGCTATTGTTGAGGTACCAGCTATGTTGTATCTAAAAATCATTATATCGTGTTTTATGCACTAATTTTGTGCATCAAATATGTTGAACCGGAGAACTTACGCTAGGCTTTCCTTACTTTGTTTTTTCTTGCGCTAGGCTCCATCTGGATTCTTTGGAGGCTACCTTGCAGACACTTTAGGGCGTCGTTGGACTCAAGTGTTGGCGTTTTTCTTTGGTGCTTTGGGCTGTTTTGCTACATCTATGACTGTCCACCAAAGGGAAATGGAAATATTGATGGCTATAGTAGCAAAGTACATCCATTCATATTTATTGAATAGATTCAGTAGATTATTTGCAGTAAATATATTTTTTTAACTTTGAGTGTATCACTAACCTTTTAGACTTTCCGTGACGGTCTCCTTTCTTACGGTACGCAAATCAATGTAAAGCAAAATGAAAGTAGGTTTGTTTCGATGATTTTTATTGCTTCAACTAATGCATAACTATGCATTCGTATATTTTAGACCTACCTTCAAGCAACAGAACTCTTTCCCACCGAGTTGCGTTCGACCGGCAGCGGAATGATATCCACAATTAGCAATTGTGTTGGAATTTGCGCTCCAGTGGTTGCTACATTGGTAAGTGAACCAAGTAATCAATGATGCTATCCAAGAAGGCATTAAAATATTAATTAAATTAAAAACTCCTTACCAGAGTTCACAAAACGCTGCTTATCCATGGTTCACAATTGGCGGACTATCTGTCATTGGTATGATGGCTGCTTTGTTCTTACCAGAAACATTACATCTTACATTACCCGAGACAATAGACGACGCAAACAATATCGGGAAGAAAACCAAGTTTTGGAGCGTAGCCACGCCTCCGGATTCGCTAAAAAGCAATAAGCCAAACTGCGGAGAAAAATAAATTTCAGTTTCACTTTTGCAGTACTTTAACTGCTAATCATGAATGACTTTCACTGGGAGCATCATTTTGAAATAATTTCCTTATAAGTTTGTATGTACATATTGGTATAGAATAATTATTAAAAACAATGTACCATTACCGATCTGATTCCATTCCAATTCCTATCAAGTAACTTTATTTACTCCTAAAAGAGAGGCACATTTACACAATGACGAAATGTGAATGAGTTAAGTATGTATGAGAAAGACAAGAAACATTACACGTCTTTCCAGCTCTAGCTATTCTCTGTAATATTATCCATCATGGCTTTCTTTAAAATGTCTCGTACAAAGTTGAGCTAGAAGTGTCCACTTAAACAGCTTCGAAATCCACATTCCACTGATTTCACAAAAGGAAAGAGAGAACTAGGCTCAGTGACATCAAATGGCAAAAAGCATTCTAACAAGCGTTTACTTTCATCTGCCAAGCACTGCTAAACGAAGCTTTTAAACTATTTAGCACATCATTAAAATTTGAGATCCTTGAATAAAAATGCATTAAAAATGATTTACATGGTAGAACATGGTAGAGGTACATGCTAAAATTCTGCTGTGAATAACGGGAGCGTGAAATTATCTATTTGGTAAACAATGAATAGAAGGTGAGTGGTATAAATCAAATATCGTTTCTGTTCAATCAAAATAAGTTGAAACATTGTAAATTAAATGATAGATGATATACGTAGTAATCATTCTCTAATCATTCTTCTGATTTGTTACGAACTAAAAAATAAAAACATCCCTTCCTAAACAAATGCATCGAGATTCTGAAGCCCTGTCTTCATAATCATTGCTAACTTGATATGCATACGAATCGTTTTGAATGAATTATTCAAATCATTTCAGCATGTGTCGAAAATCAAATAAAGTAGCAATGCAACCATAAAAGCACAAGTCATCATTTTGAACGCTGTGACATGACAAGTTCTTGCTAATCTACGTCTATATATGGCGCTTTGGTAGAGTTAGTGTATTTCAAAAGGAGTGTGGGATTGTTTGGCTTCTCTATTTAATAGCAGCTATTAAGTCTACATAATTGCCATTTTCTCCCATATATTTGAAAAGAATGTCGCCAATTTACTGTTTGTTCAAGCGTGAAAACGTTCTCCCACTACATATCATATCATATCTTTGCGAACCAACCTAATACCTCTTCCTTTGTTACTCTGTTGTCAGTGTAGACTTCATGAAACTGGTCAGTTGTAAATGAGTTCAATGGGCTGAAATTAAAACTGCCAGATTGTTTCAACTTCAAGTGATTCGTAATCGAATCTGTTTCACAGGGATCACAGCTTCAAAAGTATTAATGAATGGCTTGGGTGCAAAGTATGCTTCGGCTTAAACATGGCAAAACTTTTAGCAAAAAAATGAGCACGGGTAAAAATATTCATCTCTGCATCAATGGGCATTGGTATTCAACCCATGTCATAATTGAAGATTTCATGATACCAGAGAGAGGTTAGTTAATAAAATATATATGATGCGATCATGGCATGGCTCTGACTGGGCCGACCAATTTCTTTCGAATAAACCTTTTCATAATTTTTTGTCGACTAATTCATTCAGTCTTCAATGTCAGTTGACTTGTTAGCAATTATTGAATTTAAACATAAAAAATTGAGAAGAAGAAAAAAATTGTTTGCATAGACAGTTTTTGTGTGCTCATTACTCCAGCCAATGCAATGTTGTTAGCGGTGAATAGGGAATATCGAAACTGAAAGTCGAGGCTGAGAGAGAGGATCCAGAGAATTAATTGTTTACCACTTGTTGTTCAAAAGCAGCGTGTCCAGTTCTCCGGACGAATCTCTGCTACTCATGGACTACATACCCACTCTCTTTTGCTACTTAATATTAGGAATAATAGCAAGCGCGCTTTGTAAACGAGCAATAATTAAAGTTTTTATTAATTAAATACTGATTGTTGAAATGACCTTTCTAGAGCTGTGGTCTGCGTTATAATATGCATTTATATCCGTTGCAATAAGATATATGTATATGGTTTTTGTAAAAAAAGATGACTAAGTTTTGTGATAAGTTTTCAGGAAAACTTGAAGCACAAGTGCAACAGTGATAGATTGCAGTTCAAGAACTTTAAGAACTTTTGGCTGTCAATGGACGAAAACCAAACCGACAATGGAAGTTGGCTGAACTAATATAATTTTGAAAATGAAGTGAAGGAGATTACATTCTGCATTACTGAGCAGTTCATCCTCTTTGAGTCAGGTATAATAGTGAAGTTACTAATTGCTGAATGATCAATACTGGAAAATGGAAAACCACACGGGGCACAAAGACATCGCTCAAGCAGAATGCGAAAACCTAAAGGTAAGTCTTCAGCAGCACACCATTATCATTGAAACTTTATTTTTCAAAATTAAACCTTCGCCTTTTATGTAATAGGAAGACCACGGTACAATCGAAGAAAACGAAAACAGCAAAGTTTTAGATGATTTTGATGACATTCTTGACGTCATTGGATCTCAGGGAAAATTCCAAAAGTTCTTACTTTATGCTGTCGTATGTCCTATAACAGCGATTCAGCCGTTTCTAACACTGAATGCAATTTTCATGCTCTTCACTCCCGACCACTGGTGCCATGTTCCAGGAAGAGACAATGACACGAGCAGTGAAACATGGAAAATTCTTACGATACCCCTGTAAAATATTCAATTATCCTGCAACCTTTAGCTTTAAGCATTTCTATTGATTGTAAAAGTGCTTCTCTGTCTTAAGGGATAAGACTCGCGCGGGGAGCTCACACGGACTTCCTAAGTACTCTCAATGTACCATGTACACGGAGAATGGAGTGGAAGCTTGTAAGTGGGGCTGGGAATTCGACCATACAGACTATAAATCCACCATGCCTGGTGATTTTGAATGGGTTTGCAAGCAGGCTTCAGTTCCTACCAACTCTTTCACCGCTGCAGCGATTGGGGTTATTATTAAAACTTTTAATTACTCATTTTGTTGGCAGTCATAATTTAATTTTAAATATTTATTTTAATGCTTTGGTAGAATGCGTGTGGAACTATCGTGTTCGGACATTTCGCTGACAAGTAATCATTTCTAAATATTTCCATTCCATAAAAATAGAGGAAAAGTATATGCATCAAATCATTTTGTTTGTAGGTATGGAAGAAAACCAATATTCTTTTTGACTATTGCCATCAATATTGTCTTCAGGGTCATTAGCTTGTTCTTTCCGGAAAATGTGGAGTTCTTTTACTTGTGCCAGTTCATAATAGGCACAGCCTTTCCAGTAATGTTCATTGCTCCATCCATGATTGCTGCTGAAGTATGTGACAAAGGTAAATCTCAAACGCGTCTCTGCTCTGCTACAATATTTTAATTGGCATTTAAACCAGTATTAGTTATCGCGAAATTGATTGAACAGTTTATCGTGCCCACGTTTACGCTGTGACATGGCAAATCTGGGTATGGAATGTCAAAATATTTCATTTCAATCAATTTGTAAAAACTATTTATCGACAAAATATTGATTGAAAGATTTTTTAAAAAGGTGATGGGAATGGCTGCACTTCCATTAGTGGCATGGCTCTGCTCAGACTGGTATTTAATAGGAATGGCTACAACTGTGCCTGCTGTGAGCGTGTTCATTTACAAGTGGTACTTGCCTGAATCTCCGCGATGGCTTCTATCAGTTGGAAAACATGAACAAGCTGCGGAAATTCTCTATCAAATTGCAAAAGTGAACGGAAAAGGAAAGGATACTTCGGAAACGCAGCTAAATTCCATGCTGAGGAAACTGCTTGCGAAGCAGAATCGGAAGAAGAGTACGAAAAGCATAGGTGTTTGGACTTTGTTCAGCAGAGCAAGGCTTGCTAGAAACACGGCTCTTTTGACCACGTCTTGGTATTGAGTCGAAGTTTTTAAAAATAATATTCTAATTTCTTCACTGGTTCATGCAAGGCTTACCACCGTTGATTTCAATGACAGGTCGATAAACGTTCTGGTATATTACGGAATCACTCTCAACACGACGAATATGGAAGGAAGTCAGTTCCTCAACTTTTTTCTACTGTCAATCATTGAGCTGGTGGGTGAAAGCTTAAATAGAGTCTTGCTTGATGAAAGCTTTCTTTTGAAAAATGACAGTGTCTGTTCATTTTTACTTATTGTAGCCAAGCGGAATGGCTGGAGGTTTTTTGGCAGATAGACTTGGTAGGCGATGGACTCAAGTTTTCTTCTTTCTCGTATGTACTATTTGCTGTATCGGAGCTGCTTTGTTCATTCATCTAACGACTCTCGAGCTAGTTGCAGTAGTTCTGGCGAAGTAATGGTTTATTTTTAAACCACCTGAAATGCCTTAAGAAAGAAGCATTAGGAAAATGAAATGATCTGTTCTGTTTCTTCCAGATTTGCTGTCACTCTGACATTTCTCATCGTCTACCTACAAGGCGCGGAAATATTCCCCACGCAGTTGAGATCCACCGGTAGTGGTTTTGCATCAACTATTGGTGCCATTGCAGGGATTTTTGCTCCAATTGTTGCACAATTAGTAAGTATAATCTGAATAGTACGAGTAAGGGCTACGAATATTTTTGTTGTATGAATTAATCCATTTCTCTTTTCTTCAGAGCACTCATCATTTAAGTTATCCGTACTGGATTATGGCTATGCTAGCATTTGCCGGTGCTGCTGTTTCAACTGCCATTCCAGAAACACTGAACCAACGGCTACCGGAAACGATAGAAGATGCAAACAAATTTGGAAAGGATGCAAAGTTCTGGAGCCTTTTACCAAGGGCTCGGTCTAAATCTATTGGGTCTACATTGAGCTCCCTAAGATCTCCGCGAAGATCCACTGTTGGACTTGGGGATAACTCAGTCGACCCATCCACCAAAATCCCGGATTAAAAGCATCCGCTACAAAGGCGTTTGCTCTTCCCTCTTTTAACTTTAATGAGCAGTGCCAAAATATTTTCAAATAGCAAACTACGTCATGAATATTAACTTGAATAAGTGTAAATTTTCTTTTTCATGATTATTTCATTTTAATCAATGTTAGAATAAGATGTTGAGTTTCCTGTTGTAGACGTATGATAGTGTTTCATTTTATGCAATAAGGTAAATATGTGTGGATTTATGCAACGTTCCTAAATAAATGCGTGAAATTAAATTGATGTTATTATTTTGAATTCATGTTTTTAAGCGTGATGCGGTGTTACTTCATCATGGGATCATGAGATGACA
>JAHZNI010003752.1:0-12956 GCA_027744415.1 Seira ritae | reverse complement strand
GTGAAGTTGTGGTGAATTTTTTTGCATGATGCAATAAATCGCCGGCGGCAGCAACACTACGGCCGTTTACCTTGAGTTCAACCGCCGATCCTCTGCCAATTGTGGGGCACTCATGGAAATGGAATGAGAATCAATATACTTTCCTTGTGAGAAGAGCGTATCATCATAGTATGTATCTATCATGGAAATGGAAAACGTGTTCCTTTTCCTTCTGGACTGTGAATATGATCAAGAGAGAGAGAGAAGTTGTATTTTTTGGGCGGAACACACAATATGTGTACAGTTACAAACAATAAATAAATTATCTCTGGTCGCTGCTCCCAACTTACTTTCCTGAGGTTTGTGGCTACTTGTGCTAATTGTGATGCTACCATGCCATGCCGCCGTGTCGTCGTCATACGTCGGCGAGCACGGTCATCGGCGACGACGACGGCAGTCTCCTTTTGACATTGGATGATAGGGTGTTAATGATTTTTTCGGGTAGTTTTTCTCTGAGGAGGTGCCCCATTCCGTCTTGATAGCGGGTGAGCTCTTACCAAATAAACGAATGTCGAATCAATAAATATGTATCTTGACATGGATAAGACAAAAAAACTAAACCAATTCTGTTGCATCATCATCCTCATCCATTTGCGTTTGGATGTTGCCGTCGTCGTCGGAGGAAGGAAAACGAGAAAAAGAAATTCAATTTGAACTGATTAGTTGTGCTCAACGAGGAGAGAAGGGAAGAAAATAAGAGATCGATTGTCCGCTTTTTGACTTAAGTAGCAAGGACTTATATGGAATCGCAAAAGAAAATGCACCGAGGGAGTGAAAAAAATACATTAGATAGAGATAAATGTGTGGTGGGGTAGCAATAAGTGCGTGTCACTTTGATTATGATTGCAGTAGAAAAGGGAACAAGATTCGCAGCTCATTCTCAACAATGCTTGCATTTTTTTAGATATTTGGGGGAAACAAATATAACAATGTAAAATTTGTAAACATACCTAGATATATCAGGAGTAAAAGTAGTGCAATGAGGCGAATTCCTTCCGAAATGAAACTGTGCTCTAGCTTGAGATAATTTTTCCTCTAAAAATGAAAGAAGCTAAGTCAGTTTAGTTCAGAGTGTTCAAGAAAATTCCGTAGCATTCACAACGTATAGGGGAAAACTCTCGTTTTTTAGCGTTTTATACAAGCTCAACCTCGTTGTCGTCTGATTTCGTGACGAAGTAACGAAGAAACAGCGGCGAGTTAAAGGCTTTAAAATTTATATGGAAGTAGGCAGAAGAAGCGGAGGGATGATTGAAAAAAAGTAGGTAGGCAGTGGAAGATATAAGTAAAAGGTATAAACGCTAAATGAATACGAATCAAACATCCTGTTATAGGTTATTGAAACGCATGTATTTCAGGGGCGGCATGACGTGATCTCCTCAAGAGATACTAGAAAACTTGTCCATCCATCAAATCCTCCCGTCGCTGACTTCTTTGACAGAATTTGAACGCGAAAATGCATTCCCTCTCCTGCGGTACAAGTATAAAGACATAAGTACATATTTTATATGCTCATACTCATATCATCATCATCATCGTCATTCTCAAGCTTATAGGGAAAATGGAGAGGAGACAAAGAGTAATATCTATTTAATTTTTTACATATCTCCTCAAATTGCTTTGCACCGAGCATATAAACCGTTTCAACAGGTTATTCATTTGCATAAAATCCCTTTTACTTATGAATCGAGGAAAATTATTGCAAGTGCTTTGAATAATATGAAACCATAAAATAAAAAAATATGTAGGTATATATTTTATACATACTCTGTCAAGTTCTCCGTCAAATCATCAAAGACGTGTATGAAAATTGAGATGACATGACTAACTTAAAGTTAGTTATGCGAAAAAAAATCTCCTTGCTTCTTTTATCAGATCAGACTCAGGCCTTCATCAAAATCGTTGTCAATCGTCATCATCAGTGAAGTGGTTTGATATTATAATAAATATAATTCCAAACAACCTGCTCCGCTTTGATGAATGAATGACTCCAAAAAAAATATTGAACATTTCAAGATTTCCCTTTGTCGCAGACATCTTGCGAATGAAATGGAATGAGTGGGCTAATCTCATTTAATCAAAATGCTACCGGAAAAAGTGAGAAAATGTATGAAACATTCTTTTGTCTAGACAGCTAAATCGGAACAAAGTTTGAGTTTCAAGATTGGATTGAAAATTTTGCCTCGTTGTTTTAATTTAACAAATCCAGACAGTTCAAAGTCCCAAAAATTTTCAAAGGCTTAATTTGGCGTAAAAAATTGAGAATTGTTTATATCTGTCACCTCACAAATGAGATTTTTTTATGAGACTTCAATAAACACAACTCTGCTTATCTTTTTCAGCATCAATAATTAGAAATCCTGATTCTTTTCATTTGATTGTCTGTCAAGGTCCGATTTAATTCTTAAAATCCAGTAAAGTTTTATGTTTAGAAAAGGTAATGAATTACTTATTTTTTATTTGAAGGGATCATTGTTTGGTAGGTGTCATGAATCTAGTTTTAAATTTAATGATATGATGCTCCAGTTTTTTCACTTCTACGACGCATCACAATTCACAGTAAAAGAAAAAAACCAGTGCAGCGAGAAAGTAATAATTAATGCGTAGTGCTTCTACTTGAACCTTGCTGTGAAATACGAGATGCGAAATTCACACAGGGCAAGTAAAAGCAGAGATGCAGTGCAGCAGCAGCAGCAGCAGCAGAGGGAACATAATTGCTTAGAGATTAATATTGTTGGTTTACCTATTATTATGTATTACAAGACCATACTACAAAATCAGATTTTGTACGGCCAGATAATTTACGTCCTCCGTCGTCCACTCCATTTGAACTTGATCCGGTCGAAAAAAAGAAAATGGAAAATTAATAGTGGAGTCTTTATCATAGTGTCACATCAACAGTGAAAAGGGGGAAAAAGGGTATTGAAGCAGTTCACGTTCTGTATCTGTATCTCTCCTCTCCTGATATGCTCTAAGATCATAGCACTGCTCACTGTTCTCTCGACAAGATTAAGTGGAAACTGATATGACTTTCTTTGCACGTTTAATGATCGATAGTAGAGTTGATAGTGAAGAGGAACTGAAAAAAAATATGTCTTCAAGCAGCCATTTCTTTTACACGAGGTGACATCTGACATTGCCTTCAAATTAATCACGGTCGTAATTAATTATCATAGTTTAATGATCCCACTTGAAAACCCATGTTCAATCAAATCAACCGATTGATCATTAGTTTAGATGGAGAGATGCTTGCTTGGTCTTGGTCGTTCTCAATAAAACAACGAAAACGAGAATAAAAGGATGAGAACGTACCTATAATATATTGAAGTAAATTTACACTTCAAGTTCGATACGATGAAAAATGAGCTCAATAGATCGTATCTCGCCAAGGTGGCGTGAAATAATCTGATATTATATTTTTTTTCTAATTCAGTGGTAGCTCAAGCTCATCCACTATCCATGGATTTTTTTTATTTACTACTGAATACTGAAAGTGGAAATTTAAACATGCAAAAGACAAATATAACCAATCCAAAAGTGAATAATATATTTATTGAAAAGTGTTACCATCGTCATTACGATCTACAGATAAAAGACAATTTATTCAGGAGCAACTGTAATAAAAAAAATAGTTTCATGTTGGACAAGCAAAAGTTATGATGATCTTTCAGTTGTAGCCAGAAGCAGAAGAAGAACAGTTTGAAACGCCTGTCTCTTATTTTACTGACCTGACCTGGGTTGGCTGACGGACGAATAATGATCGAACATACCAAACATAAGCAAAGGCAGCAGCCAAGCAAACTACAGGAAGAGTAAGGGATGATCAATGAGATGATGATAGCCGAGAAGAAAGTACTACATGCATCCGTATTTATAATGATATGTAATGTGTTTTTGTTTGTTATTATTATTAATGTTATTATGTTACATGATGATGCTTACTCCTTCCTTGCCTTCCAACTCACCTACCTATGTACCTATATGACTAAGATGAATTCAGTTTACTCCATCATTATTATAGGCAAGACTTTTCCTTAAGAATTTTTTTGGTGGTGTCTTGTCTTGTCTTGCCAGACACCATATTACCATTTTTTCCTTCCTGGAGAACCCCATCTCAGGAATGAGGCCTGTGACGACGACGACGACGGTGTTTATGAAGTAACGAGGCATTTTATACCTTTTCGCTTTTACTTAGTCGCCTCGCCAGTAATATATTATTTTTGGGATGGAAATGTAGCTCGTTAATAACTAAAAAAAATACACACGGTTTGCATCTTATTTACTGACACAGAATGAAATGAATCATGTTCGTCGTCGCCACCATGCCACATCTCATATGCATAATATGCATACCTTTTCTCTTCCCTTTCCCTTACTGAGTCAGATCTGAGAGTCTGAGGATGATTATGTTGATGAGATGCCTGCTTGCTTGTTTTCAAGACTCAAAGCCCAGTTTTTATTCTTCCTGTTTTTTATTATTGTATACGCCAAATGCAATCCAAGCTTGGAAAAAAATTCCTCTATGAATTGAATGGAATGAGAAAAGTAGAAGTGGATGAGAGAGAGAGAGGCGGAAGAAAAGTCCTCATTTTATAAGTTCAGACCAAGTTTGGAACGAATCCATTCTCCCATACATACTACTTTCGGATTCATGATATTTTTTTATAAATAAAATTTTCATATAAGATCCATATAAATTTTCTGCATATTTTCCTCTTTTGAAAGAGGAACCTCCTCTCTGGATCTGTTTTCTATCATCCTAGTTAATATGAATAAACATTCCAATTCACTCTTTTGTTTACATCAACGGATTCCAGTTTTTTTCAGTCGTAACATTACATATTTATATACTATATACATACCTACATTCAAAAAGGAGCTACATAGTAGGCAAGGCAGGGCCTTACAGTATTTTATTTGAGAAAAAAAACTCTAACAAGTGGAACACGACGACGACATACCGGTGCATATTTTCTTGTCAGTTTAACACACACATTTTTCTGGATTTTACATTTATGGGGTGATTTGAAAAGGCATGCTCCTCATTTCTTTCTGGAAAGTAAATTCATCGCGGTCTTGTCTCCTTTCTTTCCTTTTGTTTTTTTCCCTTCTTCCAATAATATATTATTTTGATGATGTTGATGTTGTTGTTGTACTTGTTGTTTACCTTGTTGATGTTGATAACGACGAGGACGGTGGTGGTGATGATGAGTATTATGTGAAGAGAGGTGCGTTGCAATGCAATGCAATGAGTTGCATTTTCTCCGGCCAAGCCATAATTTTGTGTGAGTGCGTGTGTGTGTGTGTGAGTCGAGTGAGCCAACCCCTTTCTCATAGAAAAGAAAAGGGAAGAGACCACCCTTTATGACGTATCTTAAGCCTGTTAATTGTATTTATTGACATCGATCTAATCATATTTCAACCGCTAATTGCCTCACACAAAATATACTTGCTCTTGCTCAGTTGCTCGTCGTACACCAAAACCACACAAGCAAGCCATCATGATGAGAAATGAAAAATTCCTTCTTGCAGAACTTGCCTTGGACTCAGCCGTGGTAATCACTCCTTCGGTCAAATAATGACACGATTTATTTGCGACGAAAGTATGCAGGGATCCTAATTCGTCTTTACGTGAGAGTGATGATGATGATGATGACGATGAGCAAAGACCAATACCAATATACCTGCGTACTACTCAAGCATTCCATTCCGTGATGATAGCGATGCGATGAGTATGAGTGACCCTTGGAATCTGAATCCTGGTCTTTTCGTGTTGTTTGCTCATCATATCATGCTCGTTTTGTTTACTTTAGGACCGTGTTTTTTTCCGAGACGGAAATTAGACCAAGTATATCTTCTACGCAATTTAAATTGGATTTGAGGCCGCGGCCGTAGACATTGCTTTCTTTTACGCTTTCGACGGTTTAAAGGACAAATGAAAACGAATTGATCTTTTTTTTCTTGAATGTTTTTGCAATATCTTTCTGTTTGAACTGGACGCTACTACTAACACTCCATAACCTAGCTCTACCCCTTTCTTTTCACCTGGCATTCTTCAAGGAAGAATTCGCCCATAATAATAAATCTCAGTACGACTGACCCAGTCGCAGGCTTTGCTTTGTCAAAATGAGGTATTTAACAGTCTTACCTGAAATACCAGCACTGGAGCTGCATTTATTTCTATCATAAATACCTTAAACTCAATTTGAATGGAATGTGAGAAAAGTATGTGTCCCTTTCTTTTTGTCTTTATTTAAGCATCTAAAGAGTTACCTCTGGTGGAGTGGCTCTCAATAGCTCGTAAATACATTTTTTTAGCAAGGTTTACCTAATCCATTTTACCAGTTTTCAGCACATCGTTTGGAATTTACAATTTCGCCAAAATACATAGATACTCCGTATCCAATAGCTTTAATAAAAGGCATGAAGCTTTCTCATAAAAAAACTGGAAATAGCGCCCTGTCGATGGCCATGATAAAAACACCGAAAATAAGGGATTCAAGTATATAAAAACTTGTCAAGCTATTGCGTGCGCATAGGTAGTAGTTTTTCGAAAATTATTGAGTCGTCCAGCAGAAAAAGGAATTATATTTTTTCAGAGAGAGAAACTCTTTCTCTCTAGCATTCCGGTTGATTTTATTATGATGCAAACACACCATGTATTTTAACACCTAAACTTTTTTCCTAGAAAAAAAAATTTAAAAAGATATCAGCTGCGTTTGGTTTTTATGACACCAGTTTTGACTGTGAATTGCCGACACATCTTGAAACAATCGTAGAACATAAATTTTCCCACCAAATTTCGTCATCCACATTTTTTCCTCCTCTTTTGACAAAACAGTCGCATTTTTTTCAGAACAAGTTGACCCCTTAACTTGATAATTCGGATGCCTCAAAAGTATCGTATGCACTTGTTTTCAACATAGGGAGCGTCATTAAAATTTAGGCATGGAATGAGAGATCAGAGAGATGACAATGATGCCCCTTTTGGGTTTGCTTCCAACATTTTTTTCGCAATTGAGAGAAAAAAACCTTTTCTTACATTTACAATTTACACCAAATTTTCCAGACAAATCATAATATATGTAATTGACAAACTAGTTTAGATTATCTTATGTATGCATGAGATGCTTTTTCTATTTGTATCATTAACTTTTTTTTTGTCTCTAATTTTAATCAAATAACACAACGTGATACCCGCCTCAAAACTTTGGTATTATTCTCTCCTGAACTTTTGCAAGTTCAGCTGTACAGGTTTTCTCAGGGGAACCATTCAAATGATAATGTCGACAAGAGCAGACTTTGATTCACGAAAAAGGCAAAGTGGAAATTGGACCAGGGTCTTTTATTTCCCCTCCCCTTCATTACCACGTTGATAAAGGTTGTTACTACGTTACAAATGAAAGAAATCCGTTTGGAGAAAATGATATAGATTTCAACAGGATCAGGAGCAATTTTTTTTTGAGCTGGTCAAATTTCCTCCCATCTACTAATCCGAGCATCAGCAGCAGCATCAGCATTAGCCCTCTTGATTTCTCTATACTTTAATTTTTACGTGTTTTCCTGAGAAACCTAAATAGATAATGCAAGGAACAACAAGAACAACTGCACTTCATAAATATTTGATTAGCCAATTTCTGAGAATTGGAGGAACTTGCTCGAAAATGAAGCATTATATCTATTTTTTCTGTCTCCGTTCTTGCTTTTGCTTACCTACTCCGATTTTTCATTCATTCTTGCATTATTCCCTCCTCTGATCTGATCCCTTTTAATGGCGCTTGATTTTTCATAAAAATTTCTCGACTCATTAATACCATATCGAATATGCATATGAAATAGCAGCCACGGTTCATTTAGATAATGCATAGGTTTTCCTTGCAATGTGATGCGATGTGTGTAATCATTATTTGTTTTACTAAATTACACAGGATGTGAAAACAAGGAATATGAATATGTAATCTACATACCTATGTCTACGTGGTTGGTTTGGTTGGTTGTTTGCGATTAAGGGGATCATTTTTAGAACTTTTTGTGTGGTTGGTGGCTCAAATTGCATCTCTCTGCCACACACACACATTATGGAACACTTAGCAACTTGCTATCATCCTCATCACATGAAGTGATCTTTAAAATTCCAATCGGCAATTATAATTATTATTTGCTCATCGCATTTTTTTTCACTGGCAATGGCTGAGAGAGTAACCTGAACTGCTAATGCGATCCACTAAAATATGCAAACGATCTTAAATTGTTGTTCAAGAGAAGAAAGAGATCCTTTTCAAATCTGTCGAGAGTCGAGGGAAGAGGAAAAAAATCTACATGTGGGATGATGATATGAATGAAAATTAAATGATGGCAAAAGTAGTGCAAAACTCGCCCGTCAACTTTGTGCTAACAAAGTATCCATTATAATATCACACTTGATAAAACTCTAAAATATTTATATAGTGCTACCGGACCAGTTTACCTTTGCTGAGGTCTGCTGATCGCTTTTATCGACATTAATAAAAAAACTCTTCTTCTTCTTTCCTCTTCATTCCCATTATCTGAAAGTATCGATTTTGTGTTCATTACTATTAGATACAATTGAAAGAGGAAAGACGTGCCAGCAACTGCAGCCAATGCACTTGTGGAGATAATAAAACATCTCTAAGGTACGCAGGACGTCTTGACTATTTCAAATGGGGACGGCACTTACAGCAAATAAACATGAGCTTGAATTTCTCATCATTCATGATTTCATTTCATTTAAAAAAAGTAATAATTTTTTTTGAATTACAATAAAAAATATAAGTAAAAATTTGACCACCAACAATTTGTATCATTATCATTTCACTGTAATATTTGATATTTAAGCGGTTTTAATGAATTTGCAAGGTCTATAATTTTCTAATTAATTGTCGTCATTTTTACTAATTCCATTTTATCGAGGATTTTTCAAACAGCAAATTTGAAAAGTGGACAAACAACCAAACCAACTTGGAGCGTTTCTGTGACAAACAAGCTCTTTTCTGTTCAAAAATTGATTAACTGCTTCAGCGCTTCATGGCAAAAAGTCAATCCCACAATGAATAATGCACCTATTGCTCAGGTGATTGCTATGAATCCACTCCTTTCACTTCATTAATTTAACTAATTGCTCATCGATTGAAGCCAAATTTGTCATTTTGTCATTAGGTGAAATATTTTTTTGCAAAGAAAAAGTTCCGTCTTCTTATCTCGGTCACAAAAGTTGCCGCTCTGTTTGCTCCTCATAGACAGAGCTAATCGATTTTCTGTCAAAAGTACCTTAGTAAATAAATGATAATGTCAGCTTGGTCAAGCATTATTACCATAGAATGAAAAGAATTTTCGCAGACCTCATGAAAATTTGCCATGCATTTATTGAACGAAGTAAGTAAAGTAAATAGCGTTACATTATCATTAATTAAATTTTGTTTGAAATTCACCGAACACATTTGAGTTAAATTCAGTCTTTTTCATGCCGTTATTTTTAAGTAGGTAAATCTAAAATTCATGCATGTATGTATTCCTGAAATTATCCTCCATACTTTCCAAGTTCATTCCATGTCAACGATCACTTGACAAGTTTATCTTCCATGTTCCCGTCATCTAAAATAATATCACTAGAGCTAGATATGTGTATGTTGATGTAGAAATACTTGTTGCTTAACACCACTTTTCAACCCCTTCTTTTAAAGAAAGGAGCAGGTCAATGAGGTCACGTCAATTTTCACGCACTGAAGAAGATAAACCTCCTCATTTCAGTTAATAAATTAGGCAATGCATGGTCTTAAGTTTCCTTTAAAAAATAATAATTTAGTGAGTGTCTTTCTCTCTACTCGAAAATTGACATGTGTCACAAGAATCTGAGTCTCTCAAGTTTAGAGATAATAGAAGGAACATTGTAAGAGTGTGAAATGAGAAATATTGCATTATGTATTTTTTACCGCGAGACTTCTCATTTCAGCTTCATTGATTTCGTAGATGAGGAGATGAGCAAGTGAAGTCTCTAAAAAAAGTTTTAAGAGATCAAGCAATCGAACCGAAGTACAAATGTATCAAGAAGCTATGAGTCTTATTTGATGGTGGAAGAGAAACCCTACATTTTTTCCAGCGAAGGAAATGAAGGAGTGAAGTATGGGATTCCTCGATCTCCATTGTGGT
This sequence comes from Seira ritae, assembly GCA_027744415.1. Lineage (NCBI taxonomy): Eukaryota > Metazoa > Arthropoda > Collembola > Entomobryomorpha > Entomobryidae > Seira > Seira ritae. Next base: position 2,753 of record JAHZNI010003752.1, on the reverse strand, counting down.
ATGTTTTACTATATCCATCCGATTCCAGGAAAAACTCGATCGCACAAAGAAAACATTGGGCTTACACTAGTATAATATGTATCTATGTATATCTCTGTTGTGGAGGATGGATTGGATAGAATATAAATATCTATAAGAAAAAGAAAGTGATTTTCTAAGCTCTACTTTGTCTATATGTGCTAGGGAGAGAGAGAGAGATCAATGGTGAAAAACCGCTTTTGCCTTTTGCCCTTTTTTCCTCTGCTGTTATATACGACTGATGCGATCTGACAATGATCCTTCATTCGATGTCGCGTTTTTGTCTCTCAATCCTGATCGAATAGGATGGTGGGTCGGACGATCGACATCGACCCGCTACGTTTTGGTCGGCTTTTACTCATCTAGGTTATCACAAGATCATCTGAGCAGTAGGCATTACTAATACTCTTGAAGGAGCAAACAGGCAGAAATAATACTTCTCTTGTAGTCAACCAAAAGAAGAAAAAAAATGAGACAGATTCAAAAGAGCTTGTTGCGACTCGACTTCCCTCTTCCATCTACAACTCCTGATAAGATACAAATACAAACAGATACGATACGGATACGGTATGGTAAAAAAAGTACATATTAGATAATGATGTAGCAGTACCACACATGCAAAAATAAGCATTTCCTACTTCCCTCACTCGTCCTATGCCAAATAATGACTAGTTGAAAAATGTATACTATAAAAATTGCAAAATTTTGAAGTGTACTTGAAAGGGCAGATTGCTGATGAATTATGGGAAAAGTCCACATTATCAAATATATTATGCTTTAAAGTGTGCTTGGAGGAATGGGTAAACTCTAATTAAAATGCAAAAGATCATTCCTCCTAACGTGCTTAAGAAAGCCGATAAGAATGATGATACAGTGATTTGATGGAAACATGAGGAAAATAAATTCAGAGTAAGTCAAGTGCACATCATCATATCAAATCACATTGGATCATGACTGACTGTGACTATGTACATCGCCCCAGAATCGGAGAGACAGACGGCCGAATGGTTTTTGATCATCTAATCTAAAAACCAAAAAGCCCTAAAGCTTTGTCAACCGCACTGCATTCTGATATTAAATATCATGCCTCAAACTAGCATGGATATTTACGCTGCTGGAGACAGTTTCACATCATTTCATTTAACGGCAAGCTGAAGCTGTGGCTTGGCTTTTCCTCAACTACACGACGACGACGATGATGATAACATACAAAACAACGAAGATGGGAAAAACGAGAGAGGAGCTCTAGAGCTAAAACACCCGAATCCTTTTTTTCTTACATGATGTGATGGTAATCATAAAATGCTGTTGGAGGCAGCAAAGCAATCGCGTGTACATAACATTTGAAGCGACACTTTCCTCTCTTGTTTTGTCACCCACAGATTTCGGCGTCGAACACGACAAAAATCTTCCGCTGGTTTGAACGACCAAGAAGAATCTACAGAATATTTAGCATTCGAGTTAGAGAAAGGCAATACATAACATAGTCAGAAAAGAGAAAGAAGAAGACTGATAGTGAATCATCTTCTGACAAGACGTAGCGTCGTATTCATCAACAACAAATACAAAATTGCTGAGAATTTCAAAAAAAAGAATATTTTTCTTGTGCAGTATAATGTTCGATTCAAACTCGTGCTCGAAAACCTTTGATTTGGAAAATTATGTTGAATGTGTAGATATTTTTTTCTGATCTATGTATGTCACGTAGATTTTTATGACTGAACGGGGGTCTGACATAAAAAATAGCGTGCTTGCCCTGCACTGTATTATTACGAATATACATACATATTATGGATACGTACGTACATATGCATGCATTTGGGAAAATCCTATCGTACCAGAAAGGCATTTTTTTCGAATTCGGCAATGCGTATACATATATTTATTGTTTTTGTTATTGTACAAAATAATAATGGTAATCGTAATCGATGTTGTTCATTGTGTTTAGTTGCATGTAAAAATCTGAGCAACGAAACAAATCCAATCTGCTGTTTTTTGCTGTTTTTAGATACATAATATCATGTACATATTATTTGCTTCCAGTAATGCTGCTGATGCTGTTTGATGTCATCTTTGTATGCCTGCATGGCAATCAGAATGATTGAAACATGTAATGGAGGACATTTCGAGCATCCAACGGGAATATTAGCTTCTCCTTTTGCTTCAGTCAGGGATAAATGATAATATCAACAACAAAAAAATTACTATGCATGCATGTAAGTACATACATATTATGTATATAAAGTATAATATTTCATTCATTTCATATCATAAGTGTGTTGTGATGTGAGGAGAAAGGTTTTTTTTCTCGATATAAATATTTTTTTCGGTTCTACATGTTCCCATTGCCTCAGTTCTGCGTATTAATGGCATTACATATTATTCTTCGGTACTTAAGTACTTGCATGAAAGTATGTATGATGCCGCGAAAGGAAAGGAATTATGCTTGTTCCATTGCAAACTACATTTATGCATGCAAAGAGTGGGGGATCGTACTACTCTCCCACTTGAGAATTTTTTTATGACTTTTGAGACCCATATTATTTAACTGAACAATAAAATTTTCGTGATACTTGAGGCATGAAAATAATGAAATCTTTTCATGACAGTCGATATTACGTTAAGTAAGCTATAGATTATCATGAGAAAAAGTATTGAGGCCTAAAATATTTTTTTTGCACTTTTATTAATTTTTTTGTTCTGAAATGCACAGACAGAATAATATTACTTGAAAT
>JAHZNI010003751.1:0-10819 GCA_027744415.1 Seira ritae | reverse complement strand
CGGACCGCAATATTTATAATTTGCAACATTAGAGGAAATCGTTTTTTAGCTACACGAGTTGAAGTTTTTATTTTGTCTCAAGCTTTGCTTTCACTCACTAGTCGTGAGCTTCATCAGAAACATTAATTATTTAAATAATTTAGCATTTTTTGGACGAATCAAAACCCCATATGAATTTATAGCACCACATACAAGGAGATTTAGCACTGAAACGTTTCAGTATTCTTTATTTGACCCGCTTACACATTTAAATGCCAATGTTATTGCATACACATGTATGGATACTAAAACCTTAACGAAAGGGTAGCTTTAATATGATTTCTCTACGAGCGATTTATTATGATGCGGCGTGTTTCATTTTAAAATAACGCTTGTCGTCCATTTTCAAAGCAAGAATAAGAAAGCTAGGTCTTGACTCTTGACTAAACCAACAACAATTTTGTCAGTTCTTACTTCCTTATTTATCTGATTAAGTACTTTCCTTTTCATTTTATGCTTCCTGTAGCCTTTCCTCGCCTTCCATCTCAAAAACAGAATTATGGGAAAACAAGCATAAAGAATACTTCATCAACCCTTCAGGCTGAGAGAGAAAGCAGATTTTGTTTGCTGGTATACTTACCAGCCTCCTTGATTGTATTTTCCTTATTACAGAAGCCAAAAAATGTACTAACAGCCTTTGAATTAGTGTGCATTATCATTCGAAATTTTCCTGTTTCTTAAAAGCCCGAGACTCGACAAGGCAGAATTCCTTAAATTCAAAACATGCAAAAGCAGAGAGACGTGCTGGTGGGAGATAGGAACGCAGTCATGAAGAGAGTTCATTAGTCTTTACTTTCAGACAGCCGCAACATAATATCTAAGAATGTAACATGCATAGTATAAAAAATAATATGATATGATTATGTTTGAAGCTCGCATAGCACAATCGAATGTTCTGACAATGTGTTCAATCAAAAAATAACATGCGTGTACTACAACGTACAACTTAATATTAATAATTCCGCAGTTATTTACTTCTGACACGCAAGAAGTACAACTTAAGTAGTAATATTACTTAAGTATTACATCGTTTTGCAGTTTCAACTTTCATACAGCTTCCTCTCGATCATATTTAACAAGAGATGGTAAGAGTAATATTGCTCACTCATCTTTCCATCAAAGCGTCTTATTCCCAGAATTTAGTTAGTATTGTAGTTTGCGGTTTCAATTTTTCCTTTGCTTACACTCTAGGCCCTTGAACGCAAGAAATGAGTTTCACATAATTTCACTAAAAGATATCCTTATTGGTAGGACTCAAGGAGAGATAGTGTGTCTCCCTCCGGTGGTGCTCAGACTTCAATCCATCATAAAAGTGAATTATTTCAACTGGAGAGAGTGATAGAAACCGGAAAGAGCAATATCGTGCACAAACGTTCCAGAAAATTCTATTTTCTTTGTCCGAACTTCCTTTTTACTGTTTCCTGTTCCCTCCATTTCTTCTTTACACGTCTTGATGTTTTAACAGAATCAGAGCTAGTTGGGCCATAGCACGGAAAGAAAATAATGTGGAATTAGAAACAAAGAATAACAGTGTGAAAAGGTACCCGACAGGATGAACATGGCCCCATTGATGATGTTTGGACAATGCTCATGTTACCACACTAAATAGTTCACCTCCCTCTGGAAAGCAACACTTTACGGAGGTATTTTTCAGTCGTCGTGTGTTTTTGTGTGAAAACGCTTTGTTGTTGGTCCAACAACAAAACAAAATGATTTTTCCAAAACATTCTTTTGGTGTGGCTTGGTCTGGTTCAGTTAACGTGAGAAATTTTTAATTACTCTCAAAGCATGCCCTGCTTTGTTTCGAAGTTTTAGCCGCAGTCTAGTCCCCGAATTGTGAAAACATACATACTTGCAGCATCCATTCGGCTTACAGTCTCAACAATAGTAGGATCGCAAACCCTTTAAGTCTTATGCTTAGTCTTTTGAAAGGATAAAGACAATATAATTACAAAAAGGTTTCCATCATCTACGATATTTGTTTGTTTGCGCACGCTATGTATATAACATAGTTGTGTTGTGATCGTAGAGTCGCCTACTATATAAATATGAGTAAAAATCGAAATATGGAGGAAATTTTACTGCTTTGTAGTACACCTCTGATTCATATTTATTTCCTATGTTGAACGAAATCGATAAAGTATGCATAATTATGGTTCGGACATGGTTTTAAATCGTTAACTTTAAATCTAAACTACCATAGAGCTTATTTCAGGTGGACTTCTTATTTTGGCAAATACTTCGATAACCCTTTGTTTATGGGCAAGTCGAAAGTTTCCCTATGTTTATTTGCAATGTTTCCATCACCAAGTCAACAGTCTCAATTACCAGGGAGGAAAGTGCTGTGCCACATCAAAAAGTGCCGGAGAGAAAAACTCCAAAATATCAAACTGTCTTTAGCACCCATCATCGCAGTTACCAACCTTGGCTCACGTCAGCCGACATGTATGCCCATGTATTCCGGTTACTTGCCTCGTTCAACTCAGTTTTAGCTTCTACTTAAAAGCAAATTTGGGCTTGGAAAGAAATCAAACATCTATTTAAGACATCAATTTTTTGAAACGCAACGTCTTTCATGCCATGCTAAGACACAAGCCTTGTGTGTTGAACTAAGGGAATTTTCATAACCCAATGTATGCAAGCTGAACTGGGTTGAACCAGCAGGAATAGAATTACCATAAAAGGAAATCAGCGGGACTCGACCTGCGTCAAAAATATATATGCAATGGTCGAGTATGCAAATATATCGAGGTTTCTTTACAGTTTCTCTTTCACCGTCATCGAGCTGAGTAAATATATGGCACAAAAGCAATTCCTTTCTTGTTTTTACATTCTCGCATAAAACTTATAGGCTCAAGTTGAATGCAAGATGTAAAAGGGGTAGGGGCAAGCTATTTTTTAAAGAACATGATTTGAAGAAGGCTTGTTATTTCGTCTTGTTTCGTTTCGGAAAGTATCTAACTCTTTATCTATTCCTTTCAAATAAAACTCTTCTTTTTAGAAAAATAAACAAGCTCGACACGAGTCTCATTTTCCTTAAAAAGGAGATGAGATTATTTGAGCATCTAGCAACATGCAAAGCAAAGGGCCATTGTTGGTTACAGGTGACGGCGAAAGTAGATGGATGAAGGGAGATAAGGTCAGGACGAAATAACTTCCTCTCGTGGAAATAAAGTTTCTTAAAATGTAGGCCAAGCATATGCAATGTTTTAGCGAGCTGAATAACTACCTATCCCAAAAAAAGATGAATTCGTGAAGAGGCTGTATTAGTTCGCTCGTTGTTTCGACTTGAAATATAAAAGAAAGCAGCGTGAGCTTATTTATACGAATCAAGTGGACTGCGTGGGTAAACCAATAAGAAAATTCAAGATAGACCGTATCGTATTCAGCGTATCCAGTGTGAGAGATGAAGATGACTGCGAAAACCTTTTACTAGGGCATCGCATGAGTGTTCACAGGGAGGAAGATATTTTCCGCTGCAACGACTCCACCATCGAACAAAATGTAAATCCGTTTTGTGTATCAGCTATAATTTAAATATCAGTTAGCTGTTCTATTTATGAGATGTAACCCTGTTATATGTTTTTTCTAACCGATGCGCGCCTACTAACATTCCACTACCAAATATTATTTTATAAACAGACAGATCTCAAAGTGATATGATGCATGCATAGCAAACACATATATATGTATTTGGAAACCTATATTTGGCTGTTGACGATCGAGTGCGTCATGTAGGCACAACAATCTCGTTTCGCCAAATGTATATAGGCAGATAAGATTATTATATTATGTGAGCTCGGCAAAACATGACCATAAGCATAAACATTCATGATTTTTTTGAAACTGGTAGGCAAGATAGGAGGGAGGCAGGATTTAACGGAACTGAGCTTGAAAGAAAAATATTGCATTTTGGCTGGAGAGAAAGGAAATGAAGAAAGCAAACAAGATTCAAAACCCAAAAGCCATTTTGAACATAGGTATCCGTGAATGAAACTACCTGGTGCTCTGTTTTTCGTCGACGAGAAAAGGAAATTTACAGAATGAACTAGCGGATGCTGCTGGGTTTTCGAGAGGTCTGAACCACCTGTGTGCGCTCGCCTAGTTGTGTCAATAGAATATGCCAGAGTTCTAGAAGCATAAGTAAAACCTCTTATGATACGCTTTTCAGCGAATACGATAATGCACGTATGTTTTTAAGTTCTTTTTCTCCTGTTGATACCCTCAAACGTTGATCCTATTGCAGCTCCATACACCACTGTGGGGTTGACTGCGGAGTGTACAATTTTTGTAGCTAGAAAAGAGCAAAACAAAATCCCTGCAGCGCAACTCGGTGTTGCTAGAATTTATTTAATGTTTTCATCGATAAAATCATGCTTCATTTTTTTCAAAAGGCACTACATTGCATTCTGGGCACAAAATAAAGTCAGAATCACCAGGTCCGGTGAAAGTAAGAGTCACTGGCAGTTTTGCCTAAACGATTTCTAGCATATTAAATCGCCCCAATAGGTTCCTTTGGATGTGTGGAATTAAAATTATGCATAGCTCATGCTACCTTTTGTGTTATAGATCAGGTTCAACAATCATGAATTGCCACTATGCATTAGTTAGTTATGTAGAATGTAGTATGTTAGAATAAAACTGTAGTTATGAAAGAAAACATCTCTCCGAAGTGGAGACAAGAAAGAAGGATGGGACGACAAGTTGCCACTTGCCTTATCATTTCGTCTTTGTCCTTTTTACCGCACAATATTGCGAGAGCTACCGTCTCCAGTTTCATCCTAGGCATTGAATTGGATTTCATACTTTCTTGGAACATGCTCAAAACACGGTTGATAGATGAGTTAGAGATAGGGAAGAAGTTAATTCGAGTTGTGAAATCGATATCACTTATCAATATTGCGACCAATAAGGCTCATATTACTCACCCCAGAATGCGATGTTGTTGTTGACAGCTTTCAAGAAAAGGCACAACTATCTTAGTGATCAGAAGTCCTCCTGACAGGGAGTATTTTTGGAAAAACATTGAAGAAAGTTTTTTCTAATCTGATACACATCATGTATTTCCGAGACTAATAAAAGAAAGAAAGCTTAAACTTTCAAACATTGGATGCATACAAATAATCTTAAAATGAAGAACCAAACATAAATGTGAAGGAATCGAGGTGCATATTTTGCCTGCTTATGTACTGTAATTGTACTTAAGTATGCTTTGGTCTTGTCAAAAAGAAGTACCTAAATGTTGCAATTCGAGAATTAAAAGGATACTTCGGTGTATACCAAAAATATACTGAAACTTTGTGAAAGAAAGACTAAATCGAATGATGATGCATTCATATCAAGATACAACTTGTATTATTTTGGCTATTAAAATTCAATAACTTTTGTCCAACTAAACTATGAATTTACAATATTCACCTCATTAAGCAGGGCACCCGAGAAAGCTTTTTCTATTCTGATACACATCTTGTGTTTTTGAGACTAATAATAATAAAGGAGGGAAGCTGCTAGGATCAAGCTAGGCTGAGCTAGTTAATAGTTTGCTAGCCTTTCTATAAGTTAAAGCTAACAGTTAGATGTACCAAATTTTGTTAGAAAATGTTAATCCTGCGACGTGACATTATTGAGTAAACGGGCTTCAGAAAGAACGTTTTAAATAATTATCTTTACGTTTAAGTAGTGTTGTGCTCCAAGTTGATGTTAAAAGCCGACGGAAGTATTAATTTAATGAAACTACATACTCCCACTATGCATACATATGTATGAAAATTGAAAAAAAGAAACAACGATGGTATGATATTGATTAAATAATATCTTAGAATTTCTCTTAGCAAGGCAGGCGCAGGGTATTCATAAGTACGTCCTGCTTGTCTATTTAATTTGATAAAGAATTTCTTACGTGTCTGCGGCATAATCATTAGTTTTCCTTTGTGCTTTGCGGAGACTGAAGAGTGCGACATAAAAAGCAGAATGCATACTGTAAAAGTGGAACAAAAATTATAAGTATGTAGTGTGGCGTGTAGTGTAGTATAACAGCAATCAGGGAAACTCGGGTGGGATAAAATAGGCTTGAGTTGAGTGAAACGCTAGCTAAAAAATGGATCCCAGTGGGAAAGAAAGCTTAGAGCGCGTTGTCTTTCTCTCTCTCTCCTATGTTGCCTATAACTAAGCTCTTTGCTCGTGTCAGATTGAGATATTATATGCTTAATGTTATTTACTTAGCATTTTCTCCACTCTAATGTCAGCAGCATTTACAGATAATAATAGATGCACCTCCAGCAAAATATTTAGAATGTTACTGTGCACATAGGAAGGTCCGCATATAGCCCTGAATTCAATGGACTTTCTCTGTTGGCCTTTGTTTTTAGAGTGAGTCAGTTGATAAAGTCAGTCTTCCTGATGCTTCAATGACTTCGTCATCATCATTATAGTTGAACGTTTAAACAAAAAGCAAAATAGAGAATGGAGCGTTTTTCCTCCAGTTTCAGTATCATGTTTTCAATAACAAGTGAAACAACGGTTTTGATAGATGATGAGCCGTTCCGTTAGTTCCTTTCTTCTCGTCTGTCTGATTCCGACAAGAGAAGCTGCCTTGCATGCATGATAGGCTTCAATTGTGCGCGGAGAAAGTTGATAGATTCTCAAACGCTACAGTTTCTCTGTCTCAAAAACCTCAGCTCCGTCGAGTTACTATTAGACTACGGAGGAGGTGTATATAGTAAACTTATACTTTCCAACATGGGGATGCTTCTATTTTATTACAAAAATTAATGAGGAAGAGGAAACCAAAATAAAAAAAGTTAAGTTCTCAAAATGGAGTTCAATCAGGATGAAGGAAGGGAGAAAGCAAGCTGAGCGACCAAAGAAAAAGAGATTTTTACTTTGCTTCACTACCTAAAGTTTCTTGAACAGGACTTACCTAGATACATATATTCAACAATGCACAGCATTCTCCCCTAGCCCTTTCAGCCTTTTTGTAGAAAATTGGATAGAGTGCGGAGCTTAGGAACCAGAGGCGGATGCGAAAAAATACATAACAAGCGTAAGCGTGTGTGTGGTGATGGGATGATTCTTCCATTAGTAATTAGATTCCACGCTCACAAGGCACTAAATTGGGTAGTTCCATGTTGTGATGATAAAAGGTAATACAAGAACTATCATCAATTATATTTACTCGACACGCGCTCCTTGGTTCCTTTAAAAGTTTACTATCAACAAACTCATCATCGAGTTCTCTGTGGCAAGAAAATTTAAATTGCTATCATTCAAAATGCTTGCCTTCACTCGCCTCATATGACCACGCATGTTTCACCTGAGATTTTACAACCCTCGAAAATTGCTCTACCATGGATTACGGGAACGAAAGTTAAAACCATATTAAATTGCTTTATTGGGCCTTCAATTTGAATTCTGAATGATTTGACATCATTTGAATGATAAAATATGGGAAATGTGGCTTTCTGAGGGCTTTTTAGACGCATGTGGATTAATTCTTGGTTGTCAATTTTCCAAGAACAATTTCCTGTTTCTTCCTACCATCTCTAATCCGTGAGCTTGATATAGCTAGAGCCAATCAGTAACTTGGAGGCGGATATTGAATAAGTCAATTCGATTATTGGTTCCAACAGTGGATTGCTAGTTGTCCCTATATTTTTTAAACAAACTACCTAATAATTTTTTGTAGACACCAATACAATTAGGGGGAACTTGATAATTTTTATTATTCCAGTATTTCCTTGTATTTTAAATACAAAATTTGTTTTTTCCTTCATGACACTTTTCAGCATTGTCAAAAAACATTCAAGTAAACGAAATACACGGCTTTCGATTGCCTTTCCACATGCATTGTTTTGTGTTTGCAGATCTTATACTTTTTTTCATCGGGCGAATAGTAAAAATGTAATCTCCTTCCGAGTGTGTCTAGTTAGTCTAGTATATTTGATATTTGCTTATACCATGAAAGAAAATGAATTTTGGAATGCTTTTGCGTTCAAATGTCATGTCCACCAACAAATTCGTACCCATACAAGCATTTCAGTTTGTTGGTTTGGTTGTTAAATGAAAATGGAGGGTGATGTGATGTGATATGGATTTCTCTCAACATTTTTGTTTACATTCTGCTTAAAGGAAAGTGGAAAATATAGACATTTTCTGCTTTTTAGGTTTTGACGATATGGCTTCTGTCAAAGCAGTTCCTTTTATACCTTTCCTGCCTACTGCACTTCATGCTACGGTAAACTACTACTGTAGCATTCATAATGATGAGATATATGTGATGATGATCAGATAGGAATAGAAATTTTGTAATATTATTTATGCTATATATCTTTGATGTCTAGTCTGTTGACGGATAATGAGATGTCAAGTTTGTCATACTACCATAAACAGACGAAGATTAGACCAGTGAGTTGGTCCAAAAAGCAATTTGAGAGCTTGTTTCCCATTTAAATGAAGTCACTTGACCCACATTTGTTTAAAGAGTTTCCCAAAAACGTAAGTTGGTGCAACTAGCATGGTCCAAATTACAAAATGTTTCTGAAGTACTACTCGGGTCGCGAATGTGTCATTTACGATAATGAGTTTAAATGCAGTGCTTCCAGAGTCAGGTTGAAGGGGATACATAGGTAATCTACAGACCTGAAGGGAATCGTTTTCATGAATTAGCCACATACAAATTAGTGTTTGTTTACTCATCCCTTTATCAATTCAAATGGTTCAGTGTAAAATACGTTACGTACCAACTTTGAAAATACGTAAGGTGACTGTATGCACTTAAAAATACATTCGGCACAACAAAATAAAAGAGATCGCTTGTACAAAAGGGAAACTTTTCAGGACTGAACGCGGGTGTATCCAAAAGGATTTGGATTTTTACAAATTGAATTGAAGTATGAATTCTGCTGAAAAGATTGCTGCTATGTGTAATGCCGATGAAGGCACATTCCTTTGCCTTCATCACACGACTTCATCATGAGCATGCACATCACTTCGCTATTTCTGCATTAGATGACTAATCAATGTAATCAAACATTACTAATCAATCTGTAATACGTTATACTTCCGTCGCGTGGCAAGGCCAATGCCAGCACTAAACGTTATTGTGGCAAGGCCAATGCCAGCACTAAACGTTATTACATTCTACAATACGTATTATTATTACAACTAATTAGCAAGCCAATAATCATGTAGAGCTAACATTCGCAATTCAGAGTCCGAGCCGCGACAATCATTCGGTCAAGTCGCAGAGCTCCTCCAATAAAGTCCTTTAGTGACACGGCCTAAATCCGTGCTTCATAATTCCCGAGTAAAGTTCCCATTTATTATAAGCCAAGCAAGTTGCCGCGAGATAATCAAAGCTAAGGCCAAGCCTGCTTTGCATATTATGTAATGTCTATGTATTGAGTTACTTTCTCCATCATCAATGCAAGTACTACGCACAACATTTTTTAAAATATTTACGAATAATACTGACTAGACGGATGAAAAGATTCCATTCCCGTTTACAACTGTTCTTATTTATTAATAAACCAGGCGTAGTTTTATCATAGAGCAATCCGATCAACATACATCACGAGAGGATCAAGAAAAAATATGAAAGTTTAAGATGTTCCAAATCTACATTCATTATTCATCCATATCTTCCCACTCAGCCGCATCCACCTCTGCTTCCGCCTCACTAATAGCCAAATCGTCCAACATTTCTTGCAGACTTATTCTTGGAGCGTCTCCTTCATCATCGGTTGTAGTCTGGGCCTCGACATTTAATTTCGAGTTCTTGTAGATATTAACTCCCTCGCGATAAGCAGGATCTTCCTCAAGGTCTTGAAGAAAATCTTCATAATCCCTAAAATGAAGCATAATTATTTCATAAAAATGTCAGCCTTGATGATGAACAAAATTAAACGAAAAGATAATAAAAACTCGATCTAAATAAAAACGCCCTATCCGGCAGTTCAAATTTTTTATAATGTATTTCTGAAAAGTACCTATTGACACTCTCCGTTTCTTGTCTGGGCAGGAAATGACGAAGCTTCCACCTGCGTTTCTGCTTTTGATCTGGATAAACTTTCTTGACCAATATAATGTCCGGTACTGTTTCTGGTTTCATTTTCTCAAAATTGGGATCGTTGACATTAGTGTTTTCCATGTCAAATCTACGAAGTCAAATAATAACAATTTGCGTAAGTCGACCCGATTAAATTACTGGTTGATTTTTATAGCAAATCATATCATATCGTATAAAAAGTGTCACCCAAGAACCGTATCCCCAGCGTTCAGGAGATGTCCAAGATGGCTTCGACAATGAATTGGATTATCGCCCATGGAATTTGATTTGACCACGTAAACATCCGCAGGTGTATGCTGATAAACGCCACAAAACAGAAATATGAACATATCGCTGAATCCAATTATTTTCGATTCCACTTAAATGTACTTTTCGTACATAAATGGGATTAAATATCGGCACAACGAGACAATAATATTTACGCCATACCTTTGAAGATATCGTCCCTTGTCCACTAAACTTGGTTCGTTTGGAAATGGCTTCAACCTCCATTACAACAAATTCAGTTAGATTCTTACAGGAACACAGAGTCCCAAACGGATGTCTCCAAAACTGAGTTGCGTTGATTTCCGCAACTTGAGCTGTGTTAGGATCAATGATGTGAACGAAATTAGTTACACGAAAATAACAAGATGAAAAATTCGATTACAAACGTAAATTCAGGAAGATGAGACAGAAAAACATAGTCCTTACAATTTGAAGATATTATGATTA
>JAHZNI010003750.1:0-11137 GCA_027744415.1 Seira ritae | reverse complement strand
TTTTTTTGAGGATGGGACGAAACCAAAGCCAATCCCTTAATTCTTGAATGAACCACCGAGTCTTGATTCACATTAAAATACCAAAATTTATTGCATTCAGCCAATGCCAATTTATCATTTTCCACTAATTGACAACCTTTCCCCAAACCATTTTTATTGGGTATTTTTAACAATGCAAATATACACGAGAACAAATTCGCAAAGAATTATCGTTTGCCAAGAAATGATTCCGCTACTGACTACCGCACTTTACGCAGGAATGAAGAAGAGGCTTGTTTAGCCAACCTAAGATAAAAATGACACTATATTTATTTATCGCTTGTTTTCTAACGCAATTCAGGGTTGAATGAATTATTAGAAGTACCATGATCGTGATCATGAGCAGGATTTGGTTTTGTTTGAAATAGTTTTGATAAGATTCGGACCATCTCAAAAAGACGGTGACAGATGGTAAGTGGAAGGAAAAAGTTGAGACGAGATTAATTGGGCTGGGTATTACTTAAGCATTAGCATCCGCTTAAAAAAATAAATGATGACACCGACTGCTGATGGACGAACTAAAATCGTGATTAAGAGCCAATAAATCTACCTTGTCAAACTGGAATTAGGAGTACCGCTACCAGGCATTTCAATCCGCGAAGAGTTGCGAAGCCGATTAATTTCGCAAAGTAAATTAATTTCTGCACGCCAAGCCTAAGCTAGAATGATTTGTGTTCGGTTCCGTCACTTCGTTCCATTTGAATAAAACCGAAAACGCGAAGGATTTTCAATAACATGCCTGCGGATGATATTGTGATTGTGTAAATGAATAGGAATAGGGAGTGTAGTGGTCATTGCTGTCTTGAGCTTTTTATTATTAAATTTGTCATCGGCAATTAATGCATCTTCTACGAATTTTTGAATCTCACGAATGCCTACTGAAACGAACCACTCATTAGAAACAATTTGCCTGCTTCACATAAGTATATTAGATCGTATTATGCGATTCATAAGATCGGAACATGATCAAGGTCGTTGTCATCATTTCCTGGTGTGCTTGAAGCAATAAGGTATTGGCTGATGAAATTAGTGCATAAAACATGCACGCATGATTCCTCGATCGGGAAGCGCTGCTAGTAATTATGAAAATTTGAGATGAACTTCCGCAAAATCCAGGAAAGTAAAGGCTTGAATTTTATCAAATACTCTCAAGCCTCTTGGACTCATGTGATCAGTATCGGCTTTAAAAGCTGGAATTTTGTATTGAAGCAGTAACAACAAATACGATAACATGAAAAATATGTTTCTGCTGAGATGAGTATGAATCGACTTTACTTTCGAGATTTAGAAATGATCGAATTTTAGCCCCGAGCCATAAAATACTAAACCCTTTTATTTGATAACTTCGCTTTCACGAATGATGAGAATGAAAGAAAAAAGAAGCTTTTTTTCTGCGTTTTAGTAATACATAGTAATAAGTAAGCATGGCTTGTTCATTTTCACACCTCTTCACCACAACATGACACTTTTTTCCGCTCAGCTAAAACTGATATTATTACAAAACGGAAAACCACAACGGGAAAATCCCAACCTAGCCCATTCAAAATCTATTTGTCTCCGTCTAATTTCCCAAATTACTTTCGTTTCTTTCCTCTTTTTTCGCGAGAAAAATACCATATTCTTAACAAAATCATGAGCAATAACCATTGTCAGCCCCCGCCTGTCTGTGTACCTGTTCAGTCACATTATTACTTAAACTTGAAAAGACATTTTCTTTTTAAGGCGACGCGACGCCATGAAGTCACGACTTCTCATTCAAAAGCCGTAATCATTCTCATCCCTCCTTAATCATTTTTTTCGCTATCATTTATCCTCAATTAAGACCTTAACTCTATGTTTCTGGGAGGGAACCATGCCTATAGCCTATGAAGAAATCACGGCTAGTGTAAGTGCTAAAACTGTACCTGCGTACCCGTGCCTATGATTACCTCATTTGCCCGCCTAAACTCTGGAGTGACTCACGACTGCAATAAGACGAGGAGTGAGATGAATGTGAATTTGTAGAATTGTGTGTGTGATTCCGTTATGAAATGGCAATAATAAAATTATTTCTCAAGTAAATGTTTGCCTTCGCATGAAACACATGAAAACGCATTACGTAATATGATTCAAGGGATATTTTTAGAACGGTACTTGGTCATTTAAAATAATTTTGTGGTGATTTCAGACGATTTTTAAGAATTCCGTTGATCAAATAAAACAATTTCACGATTCCTTTGAATGAAAATTCCAGGAACTGAAAAATTATAATTAATTTTGATTTATGACACTTCCGATTTCGTCATCTCAGGCAGAATTAACCAATCAATCTTTGTGCTAGGGACATTTGATTCCTTGCATTATTGCAACTTTTGGCGCAAGTCTATGTATTTCCTACGAGAATTTTCTTACCTGACCTTCGTCCATGCATTTCCTAGAAAAATAATAATTTATTTTTAGATGACCATAATATTTTAAATGTTTTCTGCACGCACCGTAATGAAATGAAACTTGATCCATTATGAAATTTATGAACCAGCTTCGAATTTCCTAGATTATGGTAAGCAAGTAAAATTTGTCGTTTTTTCTCTCAGCTTCATTATCGTAACAAGATCGCACATCGTAAAATATTTAGTACACGCTTAATACAAGCCATAAAATTTTGAATGGGGAGAACCCCAAACAAGCAAGGACAAATCAGGATGGACGTGGACGTGATTTGCAAATTGAATCTCATCTCATTATCGCATCACACTTGCACTAGAATTATATTCCAGAAATGCACGAAAAACTGTTTGCAAATTTTTTTCCTCATTTGCGAATACATGCTTAAGTACTTAGCAATTACTTACATTGTCCGTGTCGTGATGTTTAGGCTTGTTCGCCCAGAATCGCTTGCAATTTTACAACAACGCTAGCAGAAATACATCTTTGCAATCTGCAATTGAAGAAAATTTCTGGAAAGCCAAAAGGGCACGACCCGGATTCCATTAGGAGGATCGAGAGAGCATCACCTTGCTTTTCATCATAATATTTATCAACACTCAACAATTTTTTTAAACTCTCTGATGTTAAGTTGAGACCCTAATTACTGTCTCTTTGTCCAAGACGACAAAAAAACTTGGTTTTTATCGCCTCGGGTTATCCGAGTCATTGAAACAATGAAATTAGCAAATCAGTATTCATGAGGAGTTGTGGAAGGGTACACATTACATACGAAATGAATTTTTTTTAAATATGTAATCTGCATATTTAAGGAAAAAAATGGAGTTAATTATAGTTATTTTGTACTGTTGACGTCTTTTCAGAATTTTATTGCACACTTTTATCATAATATCCAAGCGAGGACGGAGCTAATGCGAAAATAAATAATAATTACAGTAACAGTATAAGGATAAATATTCAAATAGCTCATTAGCAGCAAAATTTGCTGAAAAATGAATAATATGATTTATTCTAAGGGAAATGTGACCATAGAGCAAAATCATAGCATTACATAATATTTGGAAATTCAAACCCGAGCTTTGAATAAATTCATCATCAAATCATGACCTATAGACGCGTATAGCAATAGCATAGCCTTTTAAATGGCCAAAAATGGTTTCATGGTTTCATCTTCTTACCTAAAGCCTAACCAAAGTCCATGACATGCAGACCTCACACCAAAAATATCCCGAGTTTTAAACCTGTAAGGCCAACCCGAACAGGCAGCAGGAATCCTGTCACAAGCACGAAATATTTTGTTAGTTTGGCCCACATCACAATCTTGTTCTTGCTCATTTGCAAAAACCGAACTTTTTTTTCCTATTTATTCATTACAATATTTGCACCTATGTATGCATGTACGTCTCGTCGTCACAAGTCAAAGTCAAGTCTTTGAATAGCCTCCCACATTTCCATAATGTTTTCTTTTATCAGTGATAGTGATGATGATGTTGATTATGTCTATGAAGCCATTCTTCTAGAGTCTGAGTCACTTGAGAATCATTTGAATTCTGTGTCACGTCCCATGCCTCCCATAAAAAATCCCTGGGGAAGGATTTAATGGCCCAAGGTTCGTCCTCATAAACATTTTTTTACCTGTTCCTGTTCCTTAAAAAGAGTATTGCATGGCATCATATCACTGAGAAAAATCTGATTATTCTTGAGCTGGGTCAACAATGGACACATGCTTCATGTCGATCGGACAAGAAAAACTACAGAGAGTGTACAAATTACCCCATAAATAATTGGATTATTAGATAACTTATTCACTCAGAAGTCAAATGCTGGTGCTGGTGTCCTGCAAGCCCCTCTCTAAAGCTGTGTGTGGTCATGGTTGCCATCTGCACTGCAACAATGAATTCTAAATGCTACATTATTCAATTCAATTCAGTCATTATCTCATTCATCCATGATATGACTTATGTCGTATGGATGATATGATGACCAAGACCAAGATGAAAGTTGAGGTGAGGAGACGAGACGTGACAGATTTCTAAAAAAAATAATTTAGGATTCTATAGCCTCAGGAAACAGTTGTAGTAACAACGTTAAAAATATATTTTGTGGCCAAAAGAAACCCGGAATTTTGTGTAGGGAGGAATCCGCAACAATTCATGTGGACCATAATTAGCCAATCCAAGCCACGAAGAACAGTTGGATTACCAATGTATGTACGTCGATAATAAGTCGATGGTGAAGGTGTTGCTGCTGACCCGGACTGCTACTCGTAACAGAATATATTTGGTGGACATGAAGTGAAAAAAAAAACACAAAAATGGGGAATTCATGACGGCGACTACAAGTATGACCATTATCACTTCAGTAGTTGGTGTGTTGTTGTTGTGCTATATTGTTATGGCTCTAATGTACGTTCATAACAATAAAATAAAAAAGCACTAGACACTCGTTTTCAAAACACCTAATTTGAAGATGAGCATGGCGAGGAGATGGTGATCATGATCATGATGATGATCATCATTATTAACATGTATCAAGGGAGAAAATATTATGTGATTTTTTGGGCAAAGACAAATGGCAACAATGACTCTGACTTTCTTGAAATGTGACTGTATTCACGAAGGTGCTATAGAACAACAGCTCGTTTAATTATAATGGCTTAATTTCTGTTTCTTAAAGAAGAATCCGTTTTCTTTTCCGAATTATTATTATCATTGTCCGATGGGTTTTTTCGGTGTCATAAATAAAGCCATAAAAATAGAGAGGAGAAATTATATTTTTGCGTTTTTTGAACAAGAAACATGATTTTTACGATGCGGCTAGCCGTTGTAAGTGCTTGAACTGAACAGTACTGTTCTGTCCTCCTCCTCAGTCACGACTAAACAGGAGAGAAAAAAGACGACGGGAAGTCAGGCCAGGAGCCTTGCCTTTACCTAAGTTGACACTTTTTCGGTTTTAGCCGGTCAGTTTCAGTTTGCAGAAAAATTGTTTCTTCTAAACATGAATGATGAATAACAATAAATGTAGTGACCCAGCAAGAGAGAAATTGTTATGTTGCACGATCCGGATTGATGCTTAATTTATGTTGGCATTTATTTGTCGATTTACGAGAGAAAACGAGATAAAAATGAATACCTACCACCGGCGCAACTGCACCTTCACACATGTAGCCAGCATATGTATTATGTAGGAGCCAAGGTAGAAAAAGTCGTTTCTTCAAATTTTGGGTTGGGTTTCGGGATAATAAGCTTTTGTTAGGCTTCATATTTAATGCGAAGAAAGAGTTTAATGAGGTGACTGACAAAGGTGACGTTGGACATTTAAAACAAAATTATTTGAAACTCAGCAGAGCTTCTTTCGTCTCATCTTACCCCAACATACAATATGCTTAAAATTCAAACACGTTCACTTCACATTTCAATTGCAATGGCAACCGTAAGATATAGTTAAGTACAGAATTCATTGACTCGGATATTATCCCTAAAAATTCATGGCTCATTGATCCTCTAATCCAACCAGTCGGTTAGAAAAAATACACATCATTGATCCCGCTTTAAGTCATCTTGAATTACTCGTCATTGAAATGATTTTTTGAAGGAAATAATGCATTGTTGCAAGTTGTAATAGATATGCTGATATCCGATCACATTTGTTATATCCTTTTCACCGCTTCGACATGTCATCATCATGTTCATGCATGATTTACGCATGTTAAATTCGAATTTGTTAGTGTCGAATTGTCGACGAAATGAATCCATTCATTTATACCTTCTTATGTGATATCTGAGACGTCCCTCATTCTTCTTCCGCAAGCAAATCAGTCATAACATTTCAACGAGCATTGCTAAGTAAATCCAAGTCGTAATATAATTTTTTACTTGCATTGTTTGTGGTTGAGTTAAAGTAAGTTTTTGACTTTGGATGGGCTTAAGACATGATTTTTCGCGACACAAATAATAACGGGATAATAGCAGAGGAATCCCTTCTTTTTTCTGGCAATTCATAATGATCCCGCAAATGAGCTTACATTTCTTTCTCCTGTTGTTTCCCTCCCCCTCCACTAACCCAAAGAGGAGAATAATAAATTGCAAATAGGTAAACTGGCTTGGCTTTAGATTTGGCTCATTTTTTTGTGCTCTTTGCAGTTTTACTTTGCCTTTGTGCAGAAAAAAATGTGCAATCCTTTTCGAGTTATTATTCATCATTGCAATTACTATATTGTGCCATTGCGATTTGCAATATGCGATGCGATGCTTTTTTCTGAGGAAAAAACGATTTTCCAATTTGGGATGGTGAATAATGATGGGCAATCAGCACCAAAAGAAAGAAGAGGACCATGCTTGCTGTATAGGAATTTGCAGGAATGGGGAATACATTTATTTTTTTTCCTATCATGCATATTGCATATCACCATAACTTCATTATCGCGGAACGGTTCTTGGATTCACCTTATAAACTCCCTTCAATCCCTTCCCTATTAATTCTAATTTTGTTAGTGAGAATGACTTGATTTGAGTGAGAAAATGCATTTTTAGAAATAAAACGGAATAAATTTTTTGTCAATGCGTGAGATGAACTCTCATTTTGTGGATTACGCGGATACGATACAGGCAAAAAAAGGAGAATGTCATTCGATGATTTTGCAAATATGTGAGGGTACAGTTAGTTAGGATAAAGTCGCGCTTCATTAAACTTTTCAGCTGTTCACACGCTACAATAGAACTAAGAATAGAATACATTTTTTTTCTAATTCGGAATAATGAATTTAAAGAAATTCAGCCAGATACAGTTATTTTCTTATTGATTTAGAGCAAAAATTGTGTCATATTTGAAAGTATTTTAAAAACTAAATCAAATTTTATTTCCTCTAAACTGAACCAGCGATCGTTACAAAATTATTTTCCTTTTAACCTAAGTACACTACAATGCAATGTGTGCATATTTATGTATAGTAAATTTATAATTTGTATTTGTATCACTATCACTCACGAAATCCTTACAAGAGCTAAGAATTGATGACGACTGACGATGATTCCGGTTGCGGT
Organism: Seira ritae; assembly: GCA_027744415.1. Taxonomy (NCBI): domain Eukaryota; kingdom Metazoa; phylum Arthropoda; class Collembola; order Entomobryomorpha; family Entomobryidae; genus Seira; species Seira ritae. Next base: position 3,632 of record JAHZNI010003750.1, on the reverse strand, counting down.
TCTTAAGAGATATCACATCACTTGCGACACGACTCACAGATTTTTGTATTTTGGACACTTGCCATACTAATCCATTCATTCAACTTAATTGTATTATTATGAACACCCCTCTTATTTCTTTTCTCACAGAAGTAAATGCTTACTTTATTTTATTTACTTACTTCGATTCGAACACGTCACGAACGAATTGATCAAGTTTTAAAAATCAACTTATGTACTACTAATTGGCTAAAAAAGGATAACATTTGGGCACTAATTGTATGAATAAAGGCTGAAAAAGGTGCAGTCACAGTCAAAATAAATAATTTCTCTTAAAAAGATCTCTATTCAAACACGATTTGGATTCGTGGGAACGTGAAGTGAACAGACTGAACAATAAGCAAAAAATATAAACGATGAAGATAATAATGGTGAGGCGATGATAAGCTGCCTATTTTTTCATGGCTCAGTAGTGAAGTCATGATTACGGGGACCAACTTCTCAGAGTCTTTCTCCACAAATCATTCATCTCCTCAGAGAACTTATCACTCCGTTCAATGTGAGCAAAGAGGAAGGGAAACTTTCTCATTCTTGACTTGTCATCCTCATGAAAATTATTGTCGGGATGGGGATGATGATGATTATTATCATTATTATTGTGATTGTCGCCATTGTGGGTTCCAGCTGGAAGGAGCCAGTTCCTGTACTCCTCAGCGTCATACGAGTATCTCAAATTGAGATAGAATGGCTCAATCTCGGCAATATCTCTAAGTATTCCGGTCACAAAAACCTAATTGGGAGAATCAACAGAGGAAATTAATTGCATTCGGCTCCTTGAGTATGAAGTATTGTATATCTATTTTTGATGCCTTACATCATCGATCCAAAAGAACTTCACTCGATCGGCCACTCCAAGTATACTTTTTATAGTGTCTGGGGTAGCCAGATAAGCGAGGCCCCCGCAGTATCGGGGGTATACAGAGTGGGGGTATTCCTCCATCGTGACTGACCACTTTGCCCCACGCGTTCCTTTCTTCCGGACTGGCTTTGTCCCCTCGGGAAAGACATTACAGACGAGTGTCTTTGGCTTCGGCTGGAAACCAAATGTCCTCGACATGAAGTCAAAGAGCTGGAAGATGTCGATGAACACGTCATCATCCGCTTTGATGATGAATGTTGCACCGGAGCAGAAACTATTTACCCACTTATAGCTCATGAGGTGCTTGTAACGCACGTTAAGTTTCTGTATGAATCAATGAAATTGCCAAGGACAATATCCCCAAAGATCTCGCTTTCTCTTCTAATGGAATTCCTAATTTTTGACCAGTGAGGACCAGGATCCTTGCCAAGGATAAATATGAGCCTGATGCCTAGATTTTTAAGAAATCTCACGCTTCCCCATGTCCCTCGGATAGCTTGACGCTCGGCAAAATGGTCGGGGGCGGAATGGACGACGATCATGAAGTAGATACCGTCACCTGGTAGCTTTCCCGATGGATTGAATGACGAAGGTGATTTTCTCCGCGCTGATGAGCACATGGTCGCGTTGTTAATGATGAAAGTGAGATTATCATAATTTATCACAGAGCTTGGACTTTGTGAAGGTAATCCAAGCTCATCTTGGGAATTTGAAACGTCAGAGGGAATAATCTTCTTATTTGTACTTCCTCCTCCATCTTGAGATGAACTGATGCGTGGAAGAACACCGAATTCCTCTTCGCCGTGGATGATCCATGACTGTAGCTGTTCGTGTATGTTCACTGAAGATTTCCTCTCCTCCAGGTAGCCAAACTCATCTGGAATAGCTCCAGATCCCGAGGAGGGAGATGATTTCACTAAAAATATTATGTTGTCGACTAGAGCGTATAAACACAATCCCACAATTAGGATGCTGGCAATCTGTCAAGAAACCATCGAAAAATATTTTTTATTTTTCATAAAAAATTTCATTCCTCCACTTTCATTCAAAAGGCTCAGGATCTCACCTGAAAAATTCTGAATCCCAAGCTAATCTTTACTGGAGGTGAATATGAATACTCCTTCGATCCCCTCCGACTGGGCGTCTCTCTGGGAAAGAACATCGGAGGGAATAAGGAGTCTGAATCGACAATCCTCGACCTTCCCCTCCCAGAATAACTATCACTCATGTTCATATGCGTCACGGCGGTGGATTGCGGACTCGACGCGGGGTAAATGGAGGACTCATGGGGGCTCTGGGAGTGTAGGTAGGTGAAGCCATAATGCTTCTGGTCGTGGTCCTGAAATGAAACGCGAAAAAAGAGACTTTTTACCTTCTTATCTCATCATCCTCATCAGCTAATTCATATTAATGAAGATAATTAGGGACGATGTTCATGGCGTCCTCCCATCCTCCTCATAGGATAGGATGGTGAGCCTCACAGAGTAACGGAAAATGAGATGTTTTGCAACAAATCCAATTTTTACTTTAATCATGAAGAATGACCATATGCAATGCACACCGAAAACCGCAGCAGAAGAAGAGGAGAAGAAGTGTGACAAGAAAACTTACTCTCGTACATTATTGATCACGACACGAGTAGGGAAAAATTATTCTGCACGACCAAGACTTTGAGTAATGGTCACATCTCATCTTGTTCTTACAAAAATGCCTAAGCTTATAATATTTATGCGGAGAGAGAGAGAGAGATGATAATGATGAGCTCAAGCAAGCATTATTCTCATTTCTCTCCGTTGTTGACCACAACAAAAAAATTTCACTAATGCAGGATTGCAGCAGCAGGATAAGATGATGATGAATCCCTATAATATGCTTAGTTCTCATGAAAGGCTTAATATAATCAATCATTTTGAACTTAACCTTGTTTCCTAAAATGTAAGCTCATAATTTTCATCAGAAAGAAAAGAAGTGAGCAGGTCACTTATCATTTACTCTCGACTAAGTATGTGCATACGTCCTTCGTCGTTCGTGATTTTGCTCGTTTTTGAAATTAAGGCGCGGAGTGACCTACAAACACATTGACTTTGACTTTTCTGAAGATGCAGAGAAAAGAGATGAAGATGACATGCGACTTATGTACTTACTTACTTTGGCTTAATAAAACTATGCAAGTAAATTTTTAAGTTTTTTTTCTTGTGGTTTTAGGGAAAAGAATTACGTAAGGATCGCACAGGAGGTCTTTTGCGTCTTACAAAGTTTACCGTTGTTTCATTACGCAAATTTTAAAGGATTGTAACCAAAACCAAGAAACCAACAAAATGTGATATTGCAGTTGATAAGCTTCCGCTTCGGATTCAAGTCGCTTTGAAAGAAGATACTGAAAATGTCCGGTTAAGCGTTCTCATTTCCTTACTGTATGAATATTTATCAGATCATTCCTAAAAGCATGCTTACAAGTGCATCATTGGGGCTACTTAGGACAGAAATGCCTCCCTAATTTTAATGAAGCCATTGTACTAATTCATTTAATTCGAACACCGGGCTTTTTAAAAATTCGAAAATTAACAGTTACGTAAATTGGTCTAAAATGAATCAAATCTCTCTTTTCTTTCAAAGCGAATCTCTTATTTCTCGGAATCATCTCAAAGTATTTAATTTAATTTAATTTAATTTAATTTATTCATTCTTACTGCACTGGTCAAAATAACATAATCATTTATAAAAACCTATTAAA
>JAHZNI010003749.1:0-16858 GCA_027744415.1 Seira ritae | reverse complement strand
CTTTGCATGCATACCATTCACATGTGTTCATGTCCATCTTCATATTATCGCGAAAAATATACTCTGATTGTGATTGTGAGTGAGTTGCTTTATCTAAGTATATACCTACATGAAAGGAATTCTTGGAGGAATATGGGATCAGTAGCTGAGAAAAGGAGTGAGCGTTGAGTTGAGGGTAATGATAGTGGTAACATGTTTGGGGCTAAAGGCGATGTGTCAATCTGAATAAAGGCGAGAGTGAAGAAAAGAAGCTTGTGAAAGCATATTATTGAAACATCTCGTCGACTTTTCACGATCTGATGTGATGTGATGTGAACACATGGGCATGAAAGAGAGAAAGAGAGGTGCACACATGTTCCCTATGTCAATTTGATCGACTGGTCATCATCAAATATTATTATTCTCTCCTTGAAAATTCAATAGGAGCTCTTGAATAACATTCTCTTTTCTCCTTCATTTATCTTTTGTGCAAGTGCACTTTTTTTTCCTTCTCAATAAAAAAATGCATTTTTTCTCCACAGGAAAGAAAGAATTGAGAGTGTGATATGATAGCAACGCTTTTATGGCTTCTTTTTGTTGACATGAAACCACAGCAAGGGCACAATCAATTTTCGTATGCACTCGTGTCTATATCATCATTTCTCAGTCAATAGAAAATGGATACATGTACTGACTCAGTCGGGTTGAAAGGGTTGAAATTAGGGGGAAAACAAAGATTGGGCTCAATTCATCGCTTTCTTTTACTCTGCCACCAGCACCAGCATTGTATTCAAATGTTGATGAATGAAAGTCATCAAAAAGATTTGATTTTTGCTCCTGTAAACCTATTATGTTTTTTAACCTTAAATCTGAAGAAAAACATCAGTTGCTGACCATTGTGCTACCTTTTATTTTCTTGAAAGAGGTGCCCTCACGTTATATTCACCATTCTATAAAACATCTCAATTTGTTGGTATCGTCGGTGCACTGCACATATGCATGCATATTTTAGGATGTTATACAAAAGAAAAATTATTGATTTTTTTTGTCTTTTGATCATAGCCAAACAATTGTTTACAGCAGCAATAGGAATATGACACTCATGTTTACTATGAAATTACATTTTCAACATGTCATAAAATGACAAAGTGTTTCTCTGTTCCTCTCAATTTGATGATGATATATTAGCATTTCAGCTTTCTCTCTCAGCATTGCATTGGCTTTTGTGCTTGTAGTTAGAGAACAATTCTTATTTGGATTCTTCGCACAAAAATACATTCTACATTTCTTGCCGGTCCTTCTTCTTCTCTCAAATTTCAATAGAGAACCAAGAGCTGGAGGTCACAGTAGCCATTAAAATGAAACAGTTAGTTGCCAAATGATTGCTACACATTGACACGACACAATGACATCTGAGCTTACATAGGAAAAAATATTGGAGGCATTCCATTCAGATTTCAGCGTTCTTTGTCGACTCGGAAAAAAAGGAGTGAAAAATATGTATTAAACAATGTGAATGCGAGTGTGAATGAGTTCCAAAAATATATTATGGTTGCCAATAATGCTTGTGTAATCCATTACTCATGCGAGCAATACGGCCGATGACGACGATGCTTTCCTTATTATTTTCAAATAAATCAGCAGCCACCCTTTGTTTTGATTTGATGTCTTTGTTCTGCGAGAACAAACTGCTTTTGGTTTTGCGACCTGCGACGCGACACCAGAATAACGCGTGTCAGCAAAATGTCTCATCGTCATCCATTTCATTCATTATTAATGGTTCTTTCTGATCTGTTTACCAAACAAACGTTTCATGTTACCATGATTTATTTAGCTATCCTTCACTCACAATCAATGCAGTATCAGTACCAAGTTTCACTCTATGTCTTGAAAAGGATGGATTTCGAGGCGAAATGAAAGTGTGTAACGAATTTTAGATTATTTTCTTTGGTTTTGTTGAGGTGGGATCGTAAAGGTCAAAGATCTGAGTCGGGTGGAAAATGTTAATGAAATTGAAGAAGTCTTTTAACATATCAGGTCATGAGTACATTTGTAATTCCATTGCTGCTTATGACTACACTACACGGCCAGATCCCTAGACGCACTTCGTGTTTATTCAGTTACTCGGTGCAATTTTTTTGCAGTTTTGAATTAAACTATGTATAGCTTAAAGAGGAAAGTAATGCAAAGAGTAGAACTTGAAAAGAACTACAGGAGAAAATCGCGGCTTGTCCTGTTGTCCTATATTTAACGACCGTCATCTTTTTACTTACAAGGAAAGCACTCCATTGCGTTGCCGTTGCCGGCATGATAATTTTCAACCAGTAATGCATTAAATGTTTACGGAACAATGTACGAGAAATGTATCAGTTCGTCGGGCTAAAAACCCTGAATGCGTAAACACCAACTCTAATATGCTCGAAGCTTTTATCGAGGTGGCTATGTGGCTATTATCACTATTTTATTTCTCCAGTTCATGGTTTAGCATGCAGCAGTCTATAAAAATGAATTCATAAAAATGGGGGGAAACTCATCATCCACCGCGTAATCATCATCATTATCACGGAGACTTGGCATGGAGAATAGTGGGAAAAAGTCATTGTTTGGATGATAGAGTAGGTGGTTTTGTTGCACTGCGGCGGTAATAGTGGTAGTACTCATCCCTCGTCCCTGGCACTACCAACATATGATAAATGTGTGTGCATGTGTTCAGGAAAAAAGACAGTCGCCAAAAAAATATAAAGTAAAAGGAGAAAGAGAAGAAAAGCTTTTTACAGAGGAGAAGAAAACCGGAAGAGATGCATTAAGCAGACATCATCCTTATCACGTAACAATAATCGCCATCACCGTTGCTCCTGTCCTCTTGACTTGTTTGCTGTCATTTCTCTCCTCCCCTCCATTTCCACTGACTCGCTGTAGTAGTAGTAGTAGTAATAGCAGGAGCAGTAGTAGTACAACTATGACTGTTGTTTTTTTATCTTGCATAATGGAGAAAAAAGCGTAAAAATTACATGCTTAGTGCAAGTTTGACTTTTTCAGGGAATAAAAATGCAGTTTTTTCTCTAAATATGCTCCAAAAAAACAAACATATTACCTCAGACATCAAAAGAAGATGACTTTCCATTTTCATCTGTGCAGTGAAACTGAAGCAAGTTGTTTTGTCAAATGCATACAACCAGCGCACACAACAAATCATCTATTCCATTCCAATTCAATGGTTTACGTGAAAAAAAGAAAATCAATTCCGAGAATGAATGAGAATTGATTGCTTACTTGCTACTTTCATTGTATGTATACGGAGGAGAATGAGTTGTGCATTTATTCTTTCTCCTGAAGTGGAAGGTATCTTTTACTTGAGTCACATTCGTCATAAAATGCGAGCACAATCGCGCATTACAGATTCATTTGCTGCCGAATTATTGGTATGTGGAGGTTTGTAAGAATGTTATTGCAAAAACTACATTTGTCGGAATGGAGGATTGTGAGAATGTGACCACTAGACTGTATGAAAACGAATTGTACGAAAAACTTAGATGAAAAATTCTTGCAAAAATCTTTTATTTGTTACAGTCAAAACATCTTAGATACACAAATTATTTTAAAATATAATTACAAATAGTCTGCAATACAATCAGAAATACCTTTGAGATAATCCGCAGTATCAAGGTCTGTCTTATATGCTGAGGCAATTACGTTCAATCTAGCATCCAACTCTCGATTATGCTTCCTTTTATCATCACACAAGCTACTTTTGGCTTTTCTAAAGTAATGCATTCTCAGTCTCGTGCTGCTCCTTCTTTAAGGATTCAATGAATTTCCAAACTAAAGGGTGGCTACACTCCAATGAACCGTGAAATCTGTGATGCCTATGTTATGTTTCATAAAAATATTTGTAAATAGGCTGAATTTCCCTAATGTGAATAAATTTAGCACGCAAATCAGCATACCTAGCAAAAACCTCCCGACAAGGAACAAAAGCCAAATCTCCAAGTGATTTAACTCCTCTCCCAAATAATGAATCCTTCTTTACTTTACTTTTTTGATAAATGAAACCATCGTAAACTAACAACTTATTTCCCTCACGTTGCCCCGAAATAAATCTGATTTCACTGGATGCAGCCATGGCGAATGTTTAGAGACAAATGAAGACAAACCCCTTCATGACATGTATATTTTTACCATTTCATTCATTTCTATGCCCTTTTGCATGCAAATTCAGATATGAAAAAATACGACAATCCTCCTAATTGATTTCATACAGTGACATTCAAACAAAAAAATTCCTACAATTACGTGTTTTGCATTTCGTTTCTTACAACCCACCGTGATTCGAATTATTCAACCCCTGAAGCTGAATCTCGTTAATATTATTATTATATTTTCTCTTTCATTTGGTTTGTTGCATTGGACGATTACTATTACGTATTTGTAATTTATTGCATCAAACTGTGTCTTTGTTTGATTTTTTTATTTATTGAATCGAGAACCGTAAGCTTCTGATTAGCGGAAGGGTGTTTTTATTTATTCCAGAAGTTACTCGCGTACTCAGTAAATCTAATTGATTAAAACTCGTAGTGGAATGGTATTGCCTATCAAAATATTTGACTTCTTCATTTTTGGATCTCGGATGGCAGAAAATGCCTTAAGTAAAAATTTGCTCCGTCTTGAGAAACCATAAATATTGTACCAGGGCGATAGCTGGAAGTTTTACGGTGCATTAATGTAGGACCTATGATATGATATCTCGTTTCTATTTTCTTTCATTCTCTTCATTTGGAGCGATGTCATTATTGCATCGACGGTAGATACACAAGCATGTTTACTCATGTGGTATGAAAAAATCATGGAAACTTTTGCGGTAAAAAAATCAAAAATATGACGCTGATTGAATTTTTTCTCAATGGCCTAAATTTTTAACATCCAGAAAATACACAAGAAAACAAATTATGTGATCATAGATATGTATTTCCGGAAATACTCGAAAACTCATCATGTATGTTTAGTTTAGTTTCATTCTCATCGCACAAATTTCCCTCTGCTTAAGCAAGCAAAAATGACTACAAAAAATCCCCATTGAATTGAGAAAGAAAGCCATTATTTGTACTTTCAATTCTTTCTACCAAAATTATTGTTATTAATGAAAAGGATTTCCAAGAGATTACTCTCGAGCATTTTGAAGGAGACAAAACACGACAGTTTTGTGATACTCTATATTATGCAAAAGAATTGGTTTCACAGCGGGAGCTCAGAGAGGGGCTTATGGTGTACATCTATTTCCCCCTTTCTCGATGAAAGTAAGAAAGAGGAGTGATTGTGATTCTAGAAAATTTCACTTCACATTCTTAGACAAAAAAGACAATATTGCACTAGCACTGATTTCAAACAGGAAGTTTGATCGGTTTCTTTCTCTTCACAATATACTCGTGTATTTTCTTCGTTTATTAAATTAATTTACGCCGAAATCAAATCAAGGAGAGGGGAAAAGAAGATTAAAGTATTTCACTTGGCTGAGTTAACACCATTTTTTCCATTGTAGTTTCTTACGAAAGAACATAAGAATAAATTGTTTCATCGCAGGGCTTTTAAGGGACAAAACTTCTGGAAACATGGAAAATTAAAAGTAATTTAATTGTATTTGATTAAATTTTCCTAAGCATGTAATGCATTTTAAAAACAAATTCGAACGGGAAAATGTTCGGGAATAGTTCGATCATTTCGATGGACATTCCATTTATGTAAATGTAAAGTATTTTGCAATTGAAGTAAACATGGACAATAAATAGGTAGTAGACACACGTCATTCAGGAAAGTAAAACGAGTGTGTAAATTTTCTCTGAAGAAGCATCATCATCATGAGATTTGTTGTTTTCTCTTCCTCATTCGATTCGAGCATGCATTGTATTCTAATGATGTACAGATACCGAAAAGACGATGATGATCGCTTCCGCATATGCCAGGAGCATCGCGTCTTCTGCAACAACAGACAAGAACCACGGTGGCATTGAAAATTGAATGCACTTTTTAAATACGCACAAACACGCAATGTTTATTTCCTCCTCGATATACAAAGTAGTATTGCAGTAGCCAAGATCGTGACTGTGTACTCAAGTTGTTTATTCCCCGTCTTTCATTTTCTTCTTTTGGTCCTAACCACGACTACTGCATTGCGGGGGGAAGTGGAAAAGTCTGGGATGAGAGGAAGGGCAACAAAGCTCTGCGAAGAGAAAGTCGAAAGTTGTCTGAGTGAATGCGAATGGATTTTTCTTCTTCTTCGTCTTCATAGTGGAAAAAAATAATTTAAATTCATTATCACTCTTTCCTACTAAAAATCCCGGGGGATGCGACGAAGGAGTTGGTTTGGCTTGGTTTGGGAAAATGAATAAAAACTTATGAATGAGTAGGAAGGAGCACTTGTGTATCTTATCCTTCCCCCTTTCTCCAGAATAATTTTGACAATTCTCGACAATTTCCTTATGCAAGCAAGAAAAACGATAGGAAAATATATAGGTACATATCTCGCAGCAGAAGAATAGATATGTATCAGTTAAAATCATTCAGCTTTTCTCGGAAAAACTATTAAATTGAATCATTTTACCATTTTATTGAGATTTGATCACAACAAGAGAAAAAAACTTCCTCTTCATATTCCTGTGTTGTTCAGTGTGGAGGAGTTCATCAAGCCTAATGCTATAATAATAACCCTTAACTTAGGAACAACCCTCAGAAAGTTTTTTTTCTATCCCTTATAAAAAATATTTTCCAGTGTGAAAGTTTTTGGCAGGAAGAGGAAAAAGGATTAAGACGGGATGAAGGTGTAATGTAATAATAAAGAAGGGAAGGTTATCACAAACTTAGTGTTCCACAATGACTAAAATAATGTAAGTTACCCCCAGAGAGCTTCAAGGACTTTATGGCAATGTTTTATGGATATTGTGATGGCTTTACTGCCGTTCTAATATTGCAAGAAAGCGGAAGGACATTATATGGCAATGGCTACATCAAATTTGATTGCTTGAATTGTATTATTTTTAAAAATCACTACCTCACAGGAGCCAAGAACGCGAAGCCTTTTTTTATTATTCTTTCAGTTTCGCGTAATGGAGACTATAAATCAAGCACACTGAAATATAGCTTTACAAGAAATTTTTTTTCCAGGTCCCAATGTGGGTAAGCATAAGCATTTATTTTTTATCATGCTGAGGAAAAGGTGCAAGGAAATAAGGAGAGCAGCACAGAAAGGCAAAAAAAATTGAATGAATTTCAAGTGGTTGATCCTCTTTCAAACGCAACAAATTGCCATAAATCAAAATACTAACCAAGCCAGAGAAGCACATTTCCGCGTATGAATTCCCTAAAAACGTTCTTTACTATCACATCACATCGTTGTCGTCATCTTTCCTAGGAATTTATTTGTATTCGCTACTCGTTTTCTTTTCTTAAGGGGCTTCATATCCATATTATTGAATGCGTATCGGTTCCTTGCTAACACAGAACTAGAACCAGCTCTGACTTTCCCCTTCGGAGGTATTAAAGTGAAAGTTTAAATTGTAAACTGGTGAAACAAGATAAGCGACAAGCGTTTATGCCAAATTGATTTGCAATAAAAAAATATAAGAAAATTTCGAAATCATTCAATTTTTTCTCTGGGATTCAAATTGTAAAGCTGCTATAGAGTAAGTATTCAAATGTCGAGATTGCGAATATATCTATTGGTAACCTTGCCTCTTTGTATGGAATCGGGGGTAAAAAGAATGTTGTTGGTCCATTAATTTCAATTTGAAATCAATTCATTCCTTCAAATTAATAGTTTGTGTGCAACTATTAGGTTTAATTAGATGCAACTAATTGTCCCATTTTTCTTCTTCCTCTTCCTGTTCGATCTTGAAGAAGTCACTGTTTTTATTATGTTTTATTATGGCAATGCAAGCCCAAAATCATCATCACATTTTATATTTATCCTCCCGCGTATGTACTTACACCATGAGCTTGTGACGGTAATCCAAGCGGATTTGCAAATATGTCTTCCTTTCCTTATGCAATAAAAAGGATTTAGGAGACGACGTCATCATTCTCGATCTTTGTCCTCTTAGCATTTTTGTCTTGAGTCATATCCTGGAATATATGTACGACTAGGCTTTCACCATTCATTCTTGGACGTTCCTCGTGTCTCATCTCATGAATATAAGATCGAGTTAGAGTTTGGGGTGCATAGTTGTTACTGCTCTTTAGCATGATTCTGCCATGCCACTGACGCCACATACCACGAAGAAAGGAACGCTTTCTCTTTCATTTACTGGCCAAAACGAAGAAATTGTGCTTTTTGTCGCCGACGCGACGTTATATACGTACCTATTGTAAAAATGTACGTGTATGTACCTTTATATAACATTCTCATGCTTTCATCTCACAATATTTATTTTAGCAGGAGATCTCGGCCTCACAATCATATGCAAAGAAGAGGCCAATTTTGAAAGAAGTAAGTTGGAAAATGTCCTTTAAAAAGCTGATTACACCCCCGCCCCTCTCCATCGGAAGAAAGATGCCATCTGCGTGCATGGCTTTCTCTGAAAGGAAAAAAATATCCAGAAAGTGTTACCTTATGCAAAAACTCCAGTAGAGAACAATGAAATTGAAGGGTTCAAATCGCAAAATGAATTTATTGGTCATTAGAAAGGCGAAAAGAATTTAAGTGAAAAGAAGGCTATTATCTCTCCATCTCAATGTTATCTTATCTAACAAAATCGAAAATTTCCTCCTCCATCTCCTCTGGAAAAATGCATTCATAAAAGTTTCCGTTGCACGAGTAAAGTGAATCATATCATATCTATTACTAACATCCTGTCATCATTTTCTCCACTATGACTACTTTGAATAAGATAGAGAGAGAGCATCTGAGTAATATTATATTTCCGTTCATGCATTTCCCCTCATTTTATCTCTTTCTCCTTGTCTTCCTTATCGCTGCCAGGGAGAGAGACACGACGATTGAAGAAGAAGTGAAACTTTTTTTCTTGCGTTCGTTTAAATCCAAAACGGAATTTTTTAGCACCAGCAGCCAGCAGCACCGCACCAAGGCAGAGCAACCCCCAGTTCAACCGGATATGCTTCAGCTAGGGCTTCTCATTCCATCCTCCTTTCACTCTAAGCCTGAAAATCGTACTCCTACTACTCCACTCGATCGTCGTTCGAGTTGGGCTCTTTCTTTTTCTCTCTTTCTCCGCTTTTCATTACTCGTGGCTATGAGAAGTGAACAAAGATTTATGCAGTCATTATCATCATTATATATTTTTTCTTCCTCCTCTTTTCTCACTTCAATGCTGCCCTAGTAGCTGCTGCTGCTGCTGAGAAAGATCGGCGAAGAAGTGGCCATCATCACCATCATGGATATTTCACAACCTCATTCTTTTTCCATCGTAATATTTGAACCACACTTGAGTCATGAATTTGCTATAATAATTTAAATCGTAAAATTATACTTACTGGGGACGAATAAATCTATTCGTAAAATTAAAACTAGAAAAAAAGGAAATTCAATTTGTGAGGAGCAACTATAGTCCACACCTTTCCCTCAAGGCCTACTACTACCTGTACTTCTACAGTGAAAGCGTAACCGATAGGCTAATATTTCCATGTCTGCGTATCCACAGTTTCCACACTCCACATTACCTATTCTACATTTGTGCATATGCCTCTGGGACCATTTCTTTATTTTGAGGAAATAAAAAAATGAATAGGCAAAACGAAAATTATTTCATTTGCTTTCTCGACTTTTTCTACTTGTTACGCTTTTTATACTTTTCCTTAGAATATCATGAACTTGCATGCATATGCTTTCTTCCTGACAATCTCACATCGTTCCACTTTCCTGCACTCGTTCATTCAAATCTTCATTTAATAAAGGGAAATGCAAAGAAAATAAACTTGAAAATTATAAGAAGAAGAAAAAATGAATCCAAGGAATTGTAGTAAAAATATATGCCTGTTCTTTTCTTCTCGTTGTCTCACATTGCAACTCCTCAGGGGTAACCTATTATGTGTCTACGTGCATGTTTTTATTATGTATGTAGAGCTTTTATTGTTGCTCCTATTTTCTTTCCAGTTGTAAAATAAGAGTGGGACAGTTTTGTTCGGTCTGGTGAAATTAATGTACCCACACACTTATACAATATCACGTCACGGTTGCAATTTCCCATTCAGTCCTTTTCTATCCCTACATATATGGTATGTGCCTGTTGTAAAATTGGGAGTCGAGTCGGTGGTGGTGGTGATGGCGGTGGTGGCATACCCAGCACTCATTTCCTCTTCTAAATTGGCCGCAGCCGTCGTTATAACATGGTCGGGGGAATCTGAAATTTATCTATTCAAATTTTTCCTTCGGTAGTAATGTGTGGGTTGAGCAAAGAAAAATAAAGTAACGTAACCATTTACAGTCATGACAGAATGTATCGAAAGCTCTCATAAATGCTTTCCACATTTTCACAATGAAACTGAAATGAACATGCAGTAAAAAAATGTGGAGGAAGTAAAGCGGCTAGGTAGGTGTGTATGTATGGGGCACTGTCAAGATTTTTCGATTGAAATAGGTACATTTTACTTTCCTATTTTTTCCCAAAGACATGGAATAAGGTAAATGAACTCTCATTTTTTTCACTATCGTAGAAAACATAAATTACGTATTTATGGGCTATCTGATGCTAAAAAAATATTCAGGCAGCTTTCACCCAACTTACTGTAGAAAGAACATTTTTTTCTCCTAGATTTTTCCCGTTCATGAAGAATGTTTTATGTAGCATAAGAGGAGGATCGTAAATAAAAAAAAAATATTCACCCTTTTGAATATAAATTACATGAGTTTCAATCGCTCAATCAGTAGAGGGTGAAACGATATGTGATTACTTTACCTAGTGTGGAGGTACTTATACGGACGGACATGCACATTTGTAATAACAATAATATCAATGCCGGAGACATGGTGAGGTCTTGCCGGAGACCACCCTTTCCCTACATTCATTTTGACCGGAAAATTTTGGAAACGCTAAGAGTGTTAGGAAAATACAAAATAGTATGTAATTCTCAAAAAAATTGGAGGGAAAAAATTTGTTGCAAATATTACCTCAGATGTGGCATAATAGTAGTGAAATAACGGCTATTATGAATACCTCCGGCGTAGTAAATTTGTCAAATGATGGCATGTGGGCAGGGCAGCGAAATAGGGGATAAAAATTGTGTATGTATTTAAAAAATGAAGGAAGTTCCCATTCATTCATGCATACATTATGTACATCGAGCGACTTCTCCCATAATTTCTTACATTCATGACGATGACGATGATAGGGTCTTAAAGGCCAGTAAGATTTACCAACCAACCGATCGGAATGCTTACATAACTTTACACAAATTTGTTCTAGTGTTTTGTATACACGGTCACATAGCAAAAGCCTGTCTTTATCCTCTAAAAAATTGTTTTCTAAACTCAAATCCGTTTTTTGATTTCAGATTTCCTTCCAAAAGTTGTGAATTCGCTTGGAAAAGACCTTCCCTTTTCTTATGAAAAATATGTACTTATAACTTAAAAAGATATTTTTCTCAAGCTTTTACGCGGAAAAGGGAATTTTTGCTCTCTGGATCTCTGGAATAAGCTGTATCACATCAAAAAATAAGATGAATGTTGCAGGCATAAATATTGCAGATCCTCTCCGTTGTTATGTTACTTATTCTGGTTCCTGATTTTATTCACACTGACTATGAGACTATGAGAATGGATGAGTAGTAGTGAGGTTATTTTACAACACAAACTACAAGCAAAAGAAAACTGCTGCTTATGCTAGCGTGAAATCTTACAACGGGAAAGGGGTTAAGCTTGATCAGAGCGAGAATTCCTTTCTCTTAGGGAAGAGATTGGCAAGCAATAGAGTTTTATGAAGTCATATTTTCCCAGAGCGAGAAGAAGGCGAAGGAAAAAAATATATACAGGGTTCCTCCTCCTCACATAAAAATTTAGTCTCATACTCATACGTCTTATCGGGGCGTTCCAACATTATTTTTCCTTCTATAAAGCCAAGGAAGAAAAACCGTCAGCCTGTCAAATATCTTTAAAAAACGTTAAATGAAGTTAAACCATTTTGCGCTTAAAGGCCCCATTCCTGTCATTTTCTCCAGTCAATGAGCACATTTTTTACGTTCATCTTAAAGCGATGCGTGCAATCATGGCTGGGAGGGGAAAAATGAAATTGGAAGAAAGAAAGAGAGAGAGAGAAGGGCAACTGATTTTGTTTTATTACGTAATGGTGTCATAATATGGAAGGAAGAAAATAGCCGATTTTTACGACAGAATTAATGAGCGCTTCCTCGTTTCTATTGTTTTTTTTCTTCTTCTTCTTTTTCCTCTTTACAATATCATTTTGCCTTTTTATGCTTGACTTAGGAAGGAAGTATAAAATAAATGCAAGAGTGAGAATGCAAAGAACGGAGAAGGTTATTTTTTCTGGATTCATCGCTTCTTGTTCTTGCTTCCCCCATTTCTTTGTTCTCACTTCTCACGACAGACACATTTATTCCTTTTTTTACTTTCTATTAGTCACGTCACGATTTGGTTTACAACCAAAATTAATTTGATAAACTTGGAAGAAAGATTCTTGTAGCTTTCACTCTTCCAGTTTATCTTTGTCCCATTCTGGCATGCGTCCAAATCCTGAGAACATAAATGAAAGTAGATGCAATAATGCCACAGAATGTGTAAAATTTGACTTTTTCCCGGAATAAAGGTTATATATTTTCAAAAAAATGTCCAATTTGTGTTCCATTAAAAATTGTGTTTGTTCTTTTTTTCAGAAGAAAATTCGCAACAAAGGTTTGCAACTCATTATCATATTCTCCTGGATTTATGGAATGAATCAGCAACATGACAACTTCTTTAACATGGTCTTCCTCTAGTGATAACCAATGACGATTAAATGAATGGATGGATATGATACGATATTATTCTCCGAAAAATTATTTATCAGGGTTCTCGCTCTCATGCCTAGAGAATCAAATTAAATATTGCTTCATCCCAGAGGAGTGAAAGCGGTTCGAGTCGAAGTGAAAGTCTTTTTTCTTAAATGCAACGTTTATTGGCACGGATACGACGACGAAGAATTATTAGATGAGAGATCAAAGCGGGCTCCAGCAAAGACGAAGACAAGATCCGAATCAGGAAGGGAAAATGGAGAACGAGTGGCTAAGTTCCGACGAGACAAGGAAAAATTTCATTACCAAATATCACGAGGGATGCCAAGTGGGACTGTATGGATGGAGAAGACGGTGCTTGTTTCTCGTCCTTTCAATTCTTCTCCTCCTAGTCATCATAAATTTAGCGCTGACCTTGTGGATATTAAAAGTGATGGAATTTTCTGCAGTAAGTAATAAAAAAAATGTTTCCTTAATTTGAACAAAAATAAAGGATAATCTTTAAGCTTTAAGGAGTACATAGGGTCCATTTCAATTTCATTAGCTTCAATTAAAAAAGAAAGGCTACGTCAAAAATATATTAGGGTTACTTAGGTAGGGTATCACAATTTGTCAACGTTGGAATTGAATGACAGTGGTATCATGCAAATACCTAGACAGAAGACTCACAGAGAGGAAGAGAGCGAAGCGTTTTTGGTTTCATATGAATTCTTTTGAGATAGAAAAGGTCTACTTTCATTTTCCATTAAAAATATTGTGCGGATAGAAAGGAGAGGAAGATGAAAAAGTTTAGGCTTCTCAAGAATCCCTTTTCCCTGCATTTTAATAAGATGTCCACTTGAAATTACACGGTGCAACAAGAATTCAAGATGGGATATGAAGCGAGTAGGAGTACTATACTATAGTGGATGATCCTGAAATGGGATTGAAGTTCTCCGCCCGGAAAGAAGAATTTGAAAATGAATGAATGAATGGTAGTTATAGTGGAAGTGGTAGTAGCGATGATGTTACTCTCTACTTTGAATTCCTTTCAAGATCAATGACTTTTTGCGACTTTCCGACCTTCTTTTCACTCCCCTTTCCCTTCTCACTCAACTTCTTTGAGGAGATGGAGTCAGGGAGGCCTGAATAGAGAGATGCTGCTATTTAGAAGAAAAACCATTATTTGATTGGATTAGTTCGTAATGTGTGTGCAGGTATGCATGTATTTTAATCAGCAATTGTCATGCAAATCACATAGTTCCAAGGAACTTTTTCGATTCGTCCCCTCCCAATTCAAAAATGTCAGAAAGTCTTTGTTGGGCCTCTCCTCCGTGAGTAAGAAGTAATCAAGTAATCAGTCATTAAAAACTGACTACGATTGAAAAATGAGATAGACTGACTCTTGTCCACATTTCATAATTAAATAAAATGCTGAAAATGAGGATGGACTTCTGAATAAAAAACTCCTTCATTATTTGAAAAGGTCTTTTATGCAAATCTTTGTATGAATGATCTACTCAATCAAAGCGATGTGTTATGTTTTGATGTTTAAATTAAAATAAGTTTGAAGTTTGAAATATATTGTCACTTGAATGCTATCAATGACTGAATGACTCACACGATCTTTAGTTCAAATATTATGTTTTAAAACAATTTGTTGTCAGGATGGCTTGGGACCACTCAAGGTAATTCCAGGAGGTATTCAAGTTCGTGGCGAAGCAATGATTCTCGACAAACTGGTAGCTTCAAAGATTGGATCCAGAAAGGGTCAACCAATTCATATCGAATCTTCTCGAAACATTAGTCTACTTTCCAGAGGCGGCGATGGTCGCGTGCATAATAAACTCTTTTTGGGTACGGTTAATGAATTATTTACTTGATAATACGTCTTGATTTAATGCACTGCCAAATGAGCGACAAAATCTGGAAAAATACTGAATCTGATTTATTTATTTACTATCTGTGCATGACAGGGGACGATAAACTTGAGATTTTGGCATCAGGCATGAAAATCACAGACACCCGTGGGAGGTTGCTATTCTCTGCAGACAGAAAGGAAGTACTTGTTGGAGCTGAGCTTCTTCGCGTAACTGGTATGGAACTACATGATATTCTAATATTGCTGAACAACATATGTATTTCTAAATGATTTGCATAGGAAAGCTATCTTACAATTTGTTCTTGCAGGGGAAGGAGGAGCTGTATTTCATGGTTCGGTTCAAACTCCACTCGTAAGACCGGAAGCCGGTAATGAGCTCAGGTATGACTTTTAACAACACACTCGAATTTTCAGATGAACGAACGAGCAGTTCGCCCGGTTTCATAAATGTATCTTTGTACCATTTCGTTCATAACCAAATAGGTTGGAATCACCGACACGGAGTCTGAACGTATTTGCTCTTCACGGCGTCGCTATCGAATCCCGTGCTGGAGATATCACTGCGACATGCCTTACGGAGTTTAAGTTGCAATCAAAGGCCGGATCAGTAAGTCAATCTGAGAATAAATATATCATTCTAATAAGAATCACTGAATTTAATTTTAAAAAAACTTGTTCCAGGTAAAGCTTGACGCTCCAAACATTTATTTGCCGAAATTACAAACTGCAAGCGTAACAGGGGCAAAACTTCCAACGGCTGGGTCGAGTGTGTATCCTACGTCAACCGTGAGCAGATCTGCAAGGCCAGAGGTTTATCAGGTGTGCGTATGTGGCAAGGGAAGAGTATTCCTCGCTCCGCCGGAAGGCCCATGTGTCGCAGATAATGATGTATGTCGGTGATTTTAACGATTTTAAATGAAAAACAAAAACGAACTAAAAATATTAATGGCTATCAACCTACAACCTAGTGACTGATAACATAGCAAGTAGAATAGTAGTTTAGGGTTTATGATACTTTCAATGCTTTGCGCGATTAATTGCAAAAATAAAAGATTATGCGTGAGCATTTCAATTTACCTAGGTTCCAGTGAAACAAAATTTTAAATGGAAATTTGTGCAATATGTCTAAGATCTTAATTCTTCTTATATGAACTACATATTACGAATAAAACAATCTGATTGATTATTGATTTTAGTAAACATGATGTACGTATATGTGTAGATTCAACATGTACAAAGATATAAAAAATAGTAAGATTGTTAACTTTTAAACTGTTGGATTTTTGCATTAATCTTACGTAAATGGATACAGAAATTCGGGTATTTATTGGGTAATCAATCATTGCAATAAAAGTGGCACTGATATCGTGTAAATAAAGTACTTACATGTGTAACTATATTGTATAAGAAGTTTTTATTAACTGCACATCTTTTAATAAAATACAATAAACCAATAGGTTTTTGTTAAACTTGACAATCTATTTAATCGCATAAATCGACTTCGACGGCAATTTTGTTTCATTTAAACATTTTGCGTTTTCACACAAACGGTAACATTTTCAGGCATAAACTTTCAATCTCGGCCAAATGGGCACGATATCATGTCGAAGTATATTTTAAAGCTTAGAAAGAGATATAAAATTAGGAACATATTATCTCATGTTTATGGATACATACTTAAATTGATTGCAGCAGTGTGTATCACAAGTTTACTACTGCGAAAGGCATGTAATTTCGTCTAAGTTTAGGCCTGAAGGCGTATTGCAGTTATACATACAGGATAATTATAAAATCTAATGGATAAAGACAAAGACGATATGATTGCACCCAGTCATTTTTGGCATAATTTGCTTTTGTGCACTTCTCCATGCAATGTACATTTCTTAAAAATATTTTGTGTCTTCAAATATTTCCGTATATAAAAGTATAATACTCGGAGGAGGAGGTTAAAGTAAAACTAAATTTTAACGGATGGTGAGGGTTTGTCCGAAATAATTTCCAAGCTCCTTAATAAGTGCATCTCTCCCCAGCGTAGTGGGGTCAGCTCTGACAAGACTCATGAGTAGAACG
>JAHZNI010003748.1:0-11267 GCA_027744415.1 Seira ritae | reverse complement strand
GGGCGATCTGCCCCCCCTGAAATTCACTAGTGCAATGCAAAATGCATAGGCAGGAATTATGCAAATTAGTAATTATACATAACTGCCCCCCTGCTGCCCCTCCGGAAAAAAATTTCGAGGATACGCGCCTGTCTGCTAGATAACACTAAAATTGAATGATCAATGGACTGCCACAGATTGAAAACTAATTGAAGTACGATGCTCAGTGTGATAATTACTGGATAAGATGCACCTCGATTGATGAAAATTTTAAACTATAGGATTCTAGAAAGCGTCAGTTCTAAAATAACATCCAACAATGTAGCACATATCTGTCATAAGATATTATAGTACCTCTCGTCCGATTTAAGTGTCCATGAAATTAAATTTTGTTTGCGCAAGTTAAGGTAGACGTTTAAGCAAACTATATGCTTAAATTCATTATTCAAAACAGGCAACTTGTCTATTTCATTTAATTTGCTTAGTATGCAGACTTTAATTCTCCAATCTGATGAAGTAAAAGTTCTATCGCCAAATGTGACCCTTTGACCTGTCACCATAGTTCGTTTACCTTTATGTAACCATGATAAAAAAAATGTTATCAAACCGTAAATGCCGACAAAGAGATTTCTTATCATGCTAAAAACCTCAGACAAAACTTTTTCGAAAAACACATGCATTAAATTTTCCATTAATCCATTCATATTTTTTCGATATGCATAAGAAAGAAATGTGGTAATGCTGACCAGGAATTAATATTTTATCATGTATTATTTTCTATATTATTCTTCAATAAAATGACTAATGTAGTCCAAAAAAATCTAAGATCGTTTATCGACATTATGGAGTGTTGTCGAGGTCGCTGTTTATAAAGATAAAGAATTAAGTGGCGTCGTTGGCGGAAATGCTCTCTATTTTTCGGATAACTAACATATGTCAACTGTAGATGGAGGTAAAAATTTGGTAGGCACATTACATTAGTCCACATGATAAGAAGCATAAATACTTTGGATTGAATTTGTAAAAGCTAGTTCACTTGAGCGGCACGGGTTTAAGTCAGTATGCGACTAAGTACCACCCTTCTTGGATGGACTCTAGTGGATTTCTTCAGACATTTAGAAAGACGGTCGAAATTATTGTGTATTGGCGATCTCCATTCGTCTCTCCTTTTCAATTTGTCTATGCTGCGTATTTTGTCCAGCGACTAACTTGATGCCCACTTCAAGTGTGATTTGATCGATTGACTGTCTACAACAGTTTTTTCAGCGTTAAAAATCCTGTAACTAAGGTGCAAAGATCAAAGATGGGTGGGATCAGCATTCGTCGAATACACTAGTACCTTTGGTTCCAATATTACCTACTAGTTGGCATATGCTGGATGCACTTACACATGTCTCAAACACGCCGGAGAAAAACATTAGTTACTATTATTATTGTGGTCAAAGGGAAACAAAGTTTATATTAAAAACAATAATCATGCGCAATACAAAGCTCAATTTTCAAAATCAGATCCAGACCCCGGGGGAGATATCTTTGGATATAATACATTAGTATGTATCAGTGGCGCAGCAACGAGGGTGGGCAAGCGACTAATTCCTGCTAATGTATTTAGCATGGTAGTTCCGAATTCCAGGGGGGCAATATGCCCACGCTGCCCCCGGTTACTGCGTCAGCGGAATGTTTACTATAGAGCTTAGTTAGTAGTGGGCAGTTACTCAAGGGAGAATCAACAATGTTTTAAAAGAATTTCAAAAGTACTGATGAAATTTCTACCATTCAAAGTATTATAATAAATGAATAATATTATTATATTAAGTGGTACCTGAAAAGTCGCATAACCGATCATAAATGGGAAAGGAAAGAAGGAAATCGGGATAAATACAACGTCAATTAGACGCACAAAGTTTCGGATTAAATTTCACGAACTTCATAATTTATTTAAACTTGCACACTCAAATCTGTCACATGAAGTAGGCGGAATACAATCAAAGAGAACCTTGCTACATGTTCTGTTAAAACATGTCATCTGACATCGACAATATGGTTACCAGCTTGTACACCTACCTGATTGTTTCCGCAGATCTTTTATACCGATCTGGATCCAGACCTTTCAATGTTAGCCTTAGTTCCCATTTTTACGAAAGCATATTTTGTTACCCAAACTCGAAAAACTGGTAAGTGACCACAATAGGAGCATGCTGATTTTCTTGGTCTTCGACTTCCATTTCGACTCTGTTTTAAATTTGACTTAAACAAAAACTACAGGAAATGTGACAAGCAGGTCAAATAGAGTGACAAAGACGTAGTCTTCGCATGCGCTAATAAACGATTATATACTGTAGTACTTAAGTAAAAGTAATACTTAAGTCTATCTATGAATTTATGTGTCAACTGTGATGCACAGTAAGAAATTAACTTGTTTCCGAAACTACCCTCTGCTACCATTATACAGGCCAACAGCTTAAGATGTAACGATTGCATGAGAAAAAGACGATATAGAGCTGAGTTGCTCATACTAGCTTGAAGGCAAATCCTTGTTTGACATGTCTAGCGAGCTGATTCATTGTTAACGCAGCATTTCGAAAAAAAGGTACGAGTGATTACCGCCACGCTGTATCTAATATAGGAAATTGTAGTGCTCCGTAATATTTATAAATAAAAGTTGATATCTGGGAGTGAGTTTAGTAACTTTCGCCCTAATAGATACGGTGCGAGAAAATTTGAATATTCTATTTAAAAATAAATAATGTCTTCAATCGGGAGAAACTAAATTAAACAGAATCTGAAGAACTGAAATCACATGCAACATGATGCGCAAATCTACTGTCTCAGTATTCAGTTTGTTCATCCTAACCTGGAGCTCTATAAATTTACTGGGCTGTACACCGTCTACTAAGTTTCCTACAACCTCAATTGTCATAAGTTGCCAGTTTTACGGTTAATTATTTCAGTAACGGACAGGAAGGAGGTCTCATGGAGGTCCCTAATCCATCTTTGCTTTTCTTTTTGCTACAGTCAGAGTTGATCTATTTTTAAAGCTTCTGAAAAAGAAGCTATTGATACATATCAAGGATCTTGATCATTAAATGAAAAATACTACGTCAATGCACCCTTAGATTGGATTCGTTGTTTCTTGTATAGGACAACAATAAATTATTCCACCATTTTCCCCAACGAATGTTGCACGGGCGAAATGCATCTCTAAATTTTATCGATAAGGTGGACTAAATTCATGGTAGGTGATGATAGTAAGTGGTAATAGTGGAGCTTTGTTGGAACAAGAATTGAAAAATTTCTCGACTTATTTAAAGAAATGTGTTTGAAATTTATTGACTCCAAAGGGCGCTTGATCAATAGAATGGGCCTGGGTGACAGGCACTGAAATCGAGTTTGCTTTTAAGTGAGAGGGTGAGGGTAAAAAATGCATGCCACCTGTGTTTTTGATGTGATTTCATCTGAAATCGTCAATTTAGATTTCAATGAACAATTGAGTGTATTATGAGCCCAAAATTTTGAGAATAAATGTATCTTAACTTCTCAAGATCAATTCGATCGTTGCCAAAGGAGTCCAGAGGATTCAGAAACTGATCGTTAGTAACCTTGCTATTTTTCCCTTATTCAATTAGTTCCCATTGGCACCCATTTATCTTGATTAAGTAAACCTGAAATGTAAAAAAATAATGGGAGAGAAATATGCAATTACAAACATAAATCACAAATGAGTGTCTCGTTCTTGCGTCGCTTTCTAGGTCACGCTGATGGTCTCAGGTAAGACTATTGGTACTGTATAAACAAATGGTAAACTGTTTGCCACTTCTGTGGATTCATATCAAGCCTGCTACATGTCAATTTTCTACGTTTAAAAAGAAAAGTGAATGAGCAAAAGCAGGAGGAATGACGTATGGTCTGAGGACTAGGTATTCTTGGAAAGACCTTTCAGGCATTTGTGCTGAATTAAGAATCGAGAGAAAGGAATGCGCATGAAGACCTTATTGTAAAATGATTCGTTGGAGCTTCCGCTTGGTGTAGGGCTGGTAAGGTTGGAAGAAAGGTCCATAGGAGGGCTCATCGGAGGGGCGGACGGCTCGTAGCGAATGGCTCAACTACTGCTGTCAATGTCTCTCTCTTGTCTTCTGGTGGGCTGAAAGATGGCATGTTGAGGGAGTAGGGATTATAGTATGGTGACGGCGGGGTATATGGTAAGACTGTTCTTTGTCTGGCGTTTGGGGTCGGGACACTGGTGGACTTCAATCTCGCCTTCAGGTTCTTCCTTTTGATCGTGTGTTGCCCTGTGCAACTGAAAAGCTGCCGGACCATTGCAGATCTTTTGGCAAATGTTGCATGGCATTGGTCTCCGTTTGGTGGGACTGGTCCGGAATCCGCCTTCCTCTTCTCTGATGTTTGCATGTATGTGCCGGGCTGTCTTGGTCCTGCCCTTTCACTTCAAGATTGACAAGCTCTATTAAATAATTATGTTATTAGATCGTAATACCAACTTTGTTCCACCTTGTTTCCTGTAAATCCTTCGGTTATTTCCTGGAGGGAGGGTAGAGGAACAGGCATTTCATATTTGTGTTTTCTCTTCTGGCATTCAGGGTCTGCGGAATTGCTACAAAAAACTGTTACACTTGCAAGATGTGGATTCCGAATTGACGACAGATGATTAAGAGTGGTGATCCCAGTTCGCTAAGGATCATAGAGTTGGTTTATGATTGTCTTTAAGACTGCCATTCATTGGACGCGTTGCCTGCATCTTACTCCACTCAGGAGTTCATGTAATAGTGCAAATTTTTTCGTTTATGATACGAATGATATTATTATGATATCTATGAATTGATTAATATGAACCCATTACATTGCTGATGTCTTAATATTTTTTATTTCATACGTCTTCAAAGTCTTCAAAAAAGGCAAAGCAATATTTTTTCATCATCAGTAGAAAAACGATTATGATATTTAATATCGTCTTCAATATTCTCTTCCTTGACCTCGGAAGCATTCTCCCAAAAACAAAGTCTTTGATGATAAGTATCCCCCAAAGCTAGTTTGAAAAATCCATTTCTGGTGGTGAGGTTGATACGATGTCTCCAAATAGTTCGGAGTTTACGTTGAGTCAAGATGCTTAACATAAGAAACAAACAAATGAAGATATATGCATTAATAAAAAACCACTAATTAAAGAAGGTTATATGGCGACCTTACCTCGATTTCGACATCCAGAGTTACGATTTCTATGTGGATGAAATAAAGCCGGCTAATTCATCACCACTGTAGTAAGTGAATGGTGAGTCTCAAACATTTTTAGTGATAAGATAACATCCGTGCTGTATCATCGTTCTGTAATAAATAAGTGAAGAGCTTATTTACTTATTTTTAATTTAATGATTGTTCTCAAGGTGTTGATGAACTCGAAGCCCACGTTCATGAAGTGACGAAGTTGGGACGAGTAATCCGGCGGTCCTTTCAGGAATTTCTTTCAGACGAAACCCCAGGTTAACATGGTAAATCTTCTGAGATAAAATCATCCCTGAGCAAGTAGAACATAATGTAAAACCTGGGTAATCTGGCGAAATTCGTGTTGGTGGGATACCTCCAGTTAATTATATTTACATGATGAGTGTTTTTTCTCGGTTGTGTTTTAGTGGTTATGTTAGTGTTGTTTTTATGGAAAAGAGGCATGCAATCATATTTCTCATACCAATCCAACAACGGCATTTCACGAGGTTTCACGAGCTGGTACTTCTGGAATGTCTTCTCTAATATCACGTAGATACCAAAAGCTTTTCACATCTAGAGAAAACAAGCTTTCCACGCCTTGCATATGACAAATGCAACAAAAATCTATTATTATTATAATTTTATTACGAATATATATTACGAATAACGAATTTATCAGAATTTTTATCAGCCTAACCATTTAAACTGTAAGATTTATACTAAAGATGTCACTAAAAATTTTTAAAGAGCAGTAAGCACATGATATTTAGTATCTTCAGTCTTAATCTTCAGATGCATTATTAATGAAAATCACTCTCAAGCTGGGGTAATTATGGATGTTGCTGGGGATAAAGTCCCTGAAATAACTACGCAGCAAACTCGGCTTTGGCACTTTGCCAATGTTTTAATATGTCTAAGCCCCTGTCTGTCTTCTTACAGAGAAGCGAACAGTTTATTTACAACTGTAGTGCCTAAATATCTCATTATTATACTTTCACACAATAATACGCATGAGCGCATACTATTTTCCAGTTCCGTATACCAAGATAATTTCCCTATTGATCAGTGGCTTGCATCTATCACAATAAGTATGCATTTTCTCATTTTTGCGTGCAACACAAGAATAAAATGCTCCGCGAGTGTCAGCAATTATTTTAGTTGAAAAAGGATATAAAAAGTAGTCAAATTTTATTGCAAACTGAATTTTTGGTTTGCTAGTAAATCTAGTACGCTCCCTCCAAATTTATATTTGAAATAGACAGTTCTTTGAAATCTCCCCACCCGTTTGATTTACCCTCAGAAACGTCGGTATGAAGTATATATGGTATAGATAAAGGGGTAAGCCAAAATACAAATGGTATCATGCAAAGGAATATATCATACAAAAATATTGGGTAATTAACTTTTCCCAGACGGTCCCCGATTTCGGTCTTATAGTTATAAAAAGGCAGCAGTTAAATCATTTAACAATTTAATTAATAACCTTCATCCAATCTGTTTGGACATCGATTTTCTAAAATCCCGTTTGCAAACGTTAGGGATCACATTCCTCAGAACTTCCACAAATTAGCTTAGATGCTAGATGTAATTGAAGTAATGCGACTTGCTTTCCTGTGCGCCGTTAATTTAACCGAATGAAATTCAAAATGCTTTCTCTAT
This sequence comes from Seira ritae, assembly GCA_027744415.1. Taxonomy (NCBI): domain Eukaryota; kingdom Metazoa; phylum Arthropoda; class Collembola; order Entomobryomorpha; family Entomobryidae; genus Seira; species Seira ritae. The sequence continues at coordinate 4,412 of JAHZNI010003748.1, read as the reverse complement.
CATGAAGTAGGCTAAATGTAGTTTTTTTGCAGAGTGAGAAGTACTAACATTCCTTGAGCGACGGGACTCTTGAATACCCAATGTCAAAATGAATTCTGCCAGCAAAATTTCCGTGATTCCTGCTGCTTGTGCTGTAATCAGGACATGCTCAAGAAAATCATATCCAGACCTATACAAAGATATGGCGTGTACTATGTAAATTTATCCGTATTGAGCTGTTTTTCAGCGGAGAATTAATGTTTCAAAAGAGGTTTCATCAAAAGTACTGATGAAATTTGTAACGTTCTACCGCACCTTAATTTATTTGACGAATAATTTTGTTCATGATGCTCATTACCATTACGTCGATAGAGTTGACATTGAAGAACCGGGTTCTTTACGCGAGAATAACTTCTTCGTTAAAGCAACTAAGCCAGTTGATGATTAACAAAAGCGGTATTTACCCAAAGAACTGCTCATACTAGATCTAGTCTCTTCCCTGTAGACTCGAAACATATTTTCAACCGACAAGTTTATTTATACTTTATTTTATTTTTACAAGAATACAATAAATTTGATTATAATATCCTTCCCTTTTTATAAGAGAGAGGACCGCTGACAAGGAAAACCTGTTGATATGGAAAATCTCTGAAGACTTTTACTTATTCCTACGATCGGGTAGTTTGAAGGAAATTATTCCAGGGGCGTTGTAACTCAATACTTAACAAGCTCAACCAGTACCTTAGGTTACTATGTAAGCCAATTTGGCAACGCGTCTAGAACTGTTATGTTATACCTACTATAACGCTATAATAAATGCACCTAAAGCTATCCGTGAGTTAATGGGTTGAGTTGGGAAGCTATGTGGTATTCGGCTTCCCGCTTGATCATAGTTTAGAATTGCTTAGATTGAGAAAGCGATAGGGATAGAGAATAGAGAACGATATGAATTATAAAATATTGCTCTTGATAGATTAGTTCGTTGTAAGAAGGTTCTAGAAATGCTCAAAATAGGACAATAATTTTTGAAGGTTGAAGTTGATTGGATTGTTCTTAATTTTCCAATAATGGAAAAGTGAGACTGTGTAGATGACCATATTGCTGGGTTCACGTCCAAGTCCAACGTTGAAGAATCTAATCACTTGCTTGGATCACAGATCGGAGATTGAAAATTGAAAATCGCCAAGTTTGGGTGTAAGATCGTCTGGTTTGTCTATTTTGTGGTGGGGGGGTTGATCAAATACGAGGTCGTTAAATCGATAAATGAAGGGATCAAATAACTTAGTTTAGGCGGGAGAGTTTAGGAGAGGATGGGATTTCTTGGGGAGTTGCTTGGCAACGTAAGATGGGAAGGTTTGGTAAGGAAGGGACTGTGTGGGAGTGAAAGTGTCTTCTGATGAGTCGTTTGGAAACTGTTTACCCACGAAAGATGAAAGCGATCCTTTGAATCTTGACTTGCTGCTGGTGTGCTAGTGAACGGAGGAGTAAAATCAAGGAGAGGTTCTTGTGAATGCGAGAGAAAATCGAATTTGATGAGCTTTTTTTGCAAAAAGGTGCGTTTGGTTAATTAAAACTGGACTGGGAGACGTTATCAAGTAATTTGGAGGAGTGCGTGAGCGACCGTGCAGGATCCTAATAGAATGGGATTAGAAAGCTTCTCCGGACTAAGGGGATATTGAGCAGCTGTTTGTACCGAAAGGGAATTGTACAGGAAGGCCAGTGAGTACTCTTGGAAGTTGACTTATGTTAGTACTTTGGGAGGAGAGGTAGGGGACAGGGATCTCATTTTATCGTTGGTATTTTGTTTCTTTATATTCGAGGTCAAGTTGTTTTAGTCGTCTGGAGGTACGTGGGGAAGAGAGTTGCGCATGCGCAGCCATGCAAAAGCGATTGATATTTGGGTTAGTTTCTTTGTGAGACTATCATTGGGCTATTAAACAGTGTATGGAGTAAAGAAAAATGAAAAACGAAATAAAGTCATCAAGTGTGTGGGGTAGAGCGAAGGTAGACTAAATGGAATCTAAGGTATGTGTTTGTTCAATTGAAAATGTAATATTTGATGAAAATAGAAAAAATAGCATTGCTACTTTGAATATTGTTTAAAGGATTTCGAGAATTAAAAATGAGTATGATGTTGTATTGTGTAAGGTTGAAACAATTAATTTAATTAATTTGAACAAGTAATATTCTATTTATTTCCGTCCATGGTTTTCTTGCTAGTGCTTTCTTATGGAGGATTGGATTTTGTTTACTGCCCAAGGCGTTTTGACTTTTCAAAATATTAATTTACTACACGGGGTTGGTGGCCACATACTTTCGTATGGAGATTTGCACATGTAGTTGAATTCTGTGTTTAAAAGATGGTAAAATTATTATGTTGCATGTGGAGTGTGGTGTTGTGAATGGTACTGAACAATGGTTTTTCTTATGCTTGTAAGATATACTGCAGAAAGCGTAAAGTTTAGTGTTGAGTTTGGCAACAAGCCTTACTTATGCACTTGTTAAAGACATGTTTTTGGGAAAGAAGGAATCTACATTGAAAGAGTTGTGAAGGTGTACGTGAGTTCGTTCTTTAATTGTAGAAAGGAGAGGTTAAAGTCTCACAAGGAATTGTTAGTGGTATTATTAAAAGAGTAGTTTGCAACCTTACGTCGGTTTCGGCACCAACTGTTGGGTCCACGTTCAAGTCCAACGTTGAAGAATTTTAACACTTTGTTGGATAACAGATCTTTTGCAAGAAATTATTGGGAACTTAAACTGGAAACTTAAAGAAAAAAGACTTGAGACCACTGGTACTGGTCTTTAGTCAAGAAAAAAGAAGAGAGAGAAGAGCAGTACTGAAAACACAACCGTCCGATTTTATTTTTATTAAGGCTTATTTATACTTTTTTACAATACGGATTTGATAGTCACATGCATATATCACATGCAAATAGGATAAAGGAAAGAAACTGGACTCTGAACGGAAAAAGTACGGAGTCAACATTAGCCTAATTAAGTTATGAAACAAAATATTGAAAAATGTTTTAATTCATTATGGATAAAATGTATAGAGGACATTGACTGCAAGGTTGACAATGATTGAGAAGGGTTTTTAGAGCGTTTTTAGTTTTTGATTAATTGGTTTTTAATTTTTCTGAAAAAAAGGTCTTTTCGCGAGAAGTTTTTCATTACTGAAAAGCCAAATTCACGCTGCATCATTTCATTACATCATTCGTCTTCATAATCAGCATTTCATGAAAAAGGCAAAAGGTTAACTGAGTATCTAGGTCTGGTTTTCCATCGTCCATACTCTAGTTTCGTGACACGATGAAATAAATTTGATGCACGTGCAGAGTTCGTCAACTTGTGCTTTTTAAGCAGATTTGTGGCTGACTATTCATTATATATCAATTCTGCTTTTTTACTGGATTGGATCCGCTTAATGTATTGCATAATATGGGATACCTGCCCATGTATAATGTTTATACGTAGGGTAAAACCAAAAAACTCCCTTAAGCAAAATAGCAAATGGCAAAAATTTTCTCAAAAAAGCAGATTTTTAACAACACTGATTGAACCAAATTCGTGTGCTGTTCATACGAGTGTTTTCATCTCATTAATTCTCTAGCTTGTGCCCATAACGTAAGCTTATTAATAATGACATGAGGTTAGGTTGATAAAGATGTAGATACGGGTTTGGGGTCAAATAAATGGTCTCTTTATTTTATATCTGCTTCAATTGCAAAATATCATGTTTGGATAAGCTTCCCTCAAAAACATGAACCTATTCACGACTTTACTAAAAATAAAGATGAAAATGTCGAAGTTCAATTCAATTAGATGATCATTAAGTTGAGGAGAGAAAGACATGGAGACAAGGAATAAGAAAGTAGTGTTTTACATTTCCATTTATCAAAACAAGACGAAGGTACAATGATAAAATAAGGTCAGCATTCAATTTGTATTTTAAAAAAATTACTACACGAGTACACTGGGTAGTCCCTTTTTGTCGACGGTGACACCCCCTAAAATCCCAAATAAATCTTGCAGTGCAGGTATGGATTATTAATACATATTATGTAGTGTTGATGGTTAGACAATATCTCTATAAAAATTAGCCAAGAAAGAAACGAAATACTCCCGCCATTTTTGGTCCCGCACATCTCATAATCCTTTATATAGGAGTCGCATGAATAGTTTTAAATTTGCACTGTATTACACAATGGCTATGTAGTTAATGGTAAAAATGGGCCATTTTTTTTCTCGTGAGCACATAACTTTGATTTATACTTCCAAATGTGTAGAGGGGCATACGAAATTATATATCCTTGTAACTATGTATATCTACTTCATTTTAATCTTGTTTCCTTCGACTCTATCTCGTGTTTGCAGTTTCTGGTTAAGGCTTAGGAATATTTATTTCTCAGCTTGAGTTACTAAGAGCAGAGGTA
>JAHZNI010003747.1:0-10797 GCA_027744415.1 Seira ritae | reverse complement strand
AGATTTGTTTTTGCCCTGGGTTAAACCCAACGGCTATTAATTTTACTTGCTATGGTAAAATATTGCCCGTGTTTGCCCACTGGGTTTGGATAAAAATGGGTAAAACCGTTTTTACCCACCCACTAGTAGTTAAAACCCTGGGTTTTATCCATCTCTGTGTGGTTTATGTAAAAAAATATAATTACCGGACAAATGGATATTTAAATACTAAATTGCGATAAGACATGCATCCTATTTTTCCTATTTCAATAAAACAGAAATGTAGTAAAAATTATGTATGTTCTTTCAAGTTTCAAGCTTGTTTGTGGTGGCGTTATTATGGGCTTGATGATCATCAACAACGCTATTCTATTATTCCAGAGAATTTTGTGTACCTATGTATTTGCTGCAATTTGCGAGTTTACTCAAATGGCAAAAAAATAGTATCATTATCTCCTCGTTTGTTTTCTCCGCAAGACTAGCGTTGCAATGCAAACGATTTACTAATCATTTCAACTAGCCTACAACTACAAAAAAAACTAAATACATAAGCATAAATATTATGGTGATGTGATAATGATGACGACGACGGTTTTTTTATCCCTATATTTACGCTAGTCAAACACCATAAAAATTGAATTCATAAAGCACAACACCAACACCACTGCCATGCCACTACTCCACTCAAATAATATTTTTTTAGTGCTGAAAAATATTGTTTGCGTCGTTGCTTATGCTGTATTAGGACCATGCTATTAGAGGGGATATACTTATGTGTTTGTGTTGTTAGGAATACCGTACGTCCGTCCGTCCGCCCCCACAAACATTTTAATTGTGGTGATTGTAAAAAATTGCGTTAAAAATTTCCGGGTTGTGTTCAGTGAATGATTATGGATAAACTTTTACCATAATTTTTACATGGATAAATTATGTTTTTACATGTAAATATCTAAGGCATGAATTTATCCATCATGGATATTGCGTACATTTTTAAATGGGTTCGAATGTTTGCATTTTATACACTTATCCATTTTTCCATGTAAAAGTATGCATGTTTAAGCATGTCGGAAACATTTGTCCATGGTTAAATACATTCCCTGGTTGTGTTCATTAGTTGCGAGAGTATCCAATTTTTTAGAAGTTACAGACCGTTAGCATTTTTTCTGTTTCCTTCTCGTCATTTAGTTAAATTCCTTTGGAATCTTCAAACTTGGAATTTAAGTTCCTAATCCCATTTGATGATTTGTGACAGGGACTGAATGAGAAATAATGAAGTTCAGATTGTAAAATTTTGTTGTGCAAACTGTTATGAAAATAGCATATCTCTGTCTTTGTCCTGTCCTGGTGATATTTCAATATTTATATTCTTTCAAATATTTTTCTCGTGATCCTCTTTACTACTCCTCACGTTCCCTAATTTTCTCCTGTAACAATGGGAACAACATTGGCGCACTACACCTATGTAATGTACGTACATGCAAAAAATATTTCTCATCTTCTATTTATTTCGTTTTCCTCCTTTTGGAAAAGGAAACAAAAATCTTTGTAATTTGTTCAAACAGCTACAAAAATACAACAATGCGTTCCAAAAGTTTTCTTTTGTCTGAGTAGTCACAGTCACACACAAATAATAATGATTATATTATGACTATGATGGTGCTGATCAGTTTCTCTGTGAATCGTGAACCTTGTCTGCTTTTCATGCAATGTATGACGATCATCATGGTTGGCTTGGCTGGTTTGGTTTTGGTTTGCTTTCTGAGTAAATATAAATATAACATAAACTATTTTTGTTTCACGGAGCTCATCTCATCTCCTCCTCATCACCGCCATCGCCATCACAGTAATTTGTTCTAGTCGAAGTCGTCGTTTGCCTGGCTTGGATTGTTGTAGTTCGTTTCGTGGTACTGATTATTTACAGAAGGATGGAACGACAAATAAAGTAAGCAAAAAAAATTGAAACCAGCTGGCATAGCAAAAGCATATTTTATTTTTGAAAAATCTCTGCTCGCAATCGCAATCGCAATGCAATGAAAATGATGATGATGGATGTACTATGTACATATATCTATCTAGTAGGGAAGATGTAAAAAATATTAATATTCATTGTTAAGCAAATAAACTTTTACAAAAACAGCAGAAGAGAACCAACCAACCCACCAACTTTGCATTTTTTCCCATTTCAAAAAATTCTGAATAGCTAGCTAAGTACATTTTCATCATGGGCATAAAATGTATTTGTTAACAACAATAAATGCTGACGAGTGTGAATTACTTGGATGTTGTAGAATATATCGCTAGAAAAAATATTAGTACATGCATTATTGCTTGTTCGGAAAAGATAAATGACTGAAATTTACTCCCATCCATTAAAAACAACACGTCGTGAAGTTGAAGTGCAAACGGAAAAAATACATTTATATATATATTTTTTGCATTACTACTTTACTTTATGTGAAAGCATGAAATAATAATAAAATAAATAAAAAAATTTGTCACCAACATAGTCATCGTCAGCACAACTGACTGTGGAATGTGTCTTCTTCAAATAGTGACCGTCATCAGAATTCAGAATGCAAGTATACAAGGTTTGTCAATGAGTATAGGTATTATTATGGAGGAGAGGAGTCATAAAAAAAGTTAATTTTTTTTTGTCTGTGATGATGATAATGATGTAATGAAAAACTGACCGTCTCAGGTCTCGCTTGGACAGAGAGAGGGCTTCTTGTGTTTTTAATGTAGTTTTTAGAGAGATGCTTTGTAAGCAAAATACACATTAAAGTAGTGTGGGAAAGGAAGTAGGTTCTTTGCAGGACTCGCCCGTTCCTGCTGACATGACATGACGTTAAGCATTTTTTTACATTAAAAAAACTAAATGAAAACAAGGCTACCAGGGATGGCGCTGGCTAATAATAGACGGTTGGACAATAATGGATTATCCAGATAAAGCCGGACAATATCAAAATCCCAGAAAGCCACATAATATCAAAATTCCTTGAAATGTTACTCAAGCATAAAAAAAGGTGTATTAAAGAACAATTGAAGGAAAATAAGAAAAACCGATTGGAAGGGAACCACAATATAATTATTTTGGCCTTGAATTTTAAATAGATTTACTTAGGTGCTGTCCATAAAATACGTAACGCCAAAAATCACTTTTTCAGACCTCTCGCTTTTTCCCTCTCCTCGTAACGCTGTTTGTCATATACCAATGTATGGAGTGTAACGCTTGGTCCAGACCCCCTCCCTACCCCTCAATGCGTTCCGTATTTTATGGACAGCCCCTTAGCGTATATCACATATATTGTATATGAGGTGTAATATTGGCCGGCATTGTTAATTATTTGCCATAAAATCCATTATTGTCTGGCTGCTGGCAAGTGGCAAATAATGAATAAAAGCCGGCTGAAATCCATCTCTGACGGCTACATATTATGAATCTATGCATTCGGCTAGACCTGAGGAATGAATGAGCATGGCCAGAAGGTCCCTCTTAGGTACTTCGCATTAATTTACGTAAGCTGTATGCATGTGGGTGACTCAAACTATTCCTAAAATATAAATACATGCATCCCAAACGCAAAAGGTGATTTCGAAAAAGTCATCTTTATAAAATTGATGTCCGCCGCCGTAGGTAGACAGAAAATATATTTTGACGAAAAAAAGTTTCTGCTTATTTCGGAACAAAAAAAATGAATTGTGTTGCCTGTGTTGGCCATTGTACCACCTTCAAATGTTTCATCTCTCTAAAAAAGTACATGTCATTTTCCAATAACGAAATGACAACGTAGTAATCGTATCCTCCTCTTCTTGGCCAGTAGTAGTAGTCGTACAAGAGGAAATTCTATAGCCAGAGCATTTTAGAATATTATATTGGATCGGTCTGAGAAGGAGAACAAACACGAACATAAACTTGTCTACGGAATATATATTTTTTTTTCTTAAAAAGAGGAAGAAAGTGGAAAAAAGCTATATATATTTTCCCTGTTTCCGAAGCCAAGAATGGGCAGTAAAGAACAAAATAGCGGACGAACAAATAGCAATAATCATATTAGCTAACATCCTAAAAATGTCTTTCTTTTTTTGGGGGCTATGGCGACGGGATCTTCTTGAATGGAAGGAAATTGTTTATGATTGCAAGTTTGGCTTCCGATCCCATTAAATATTGGGCTATTTATTATGCCCAGGCGAGGATCCAGATCCAGATCCAATCCACTATCCAGTCCACCACTACCACTACTGCACTCGCACTGGTCATTCTCTTTTCTTCCTTTTTTATGCTCTTTTTTTATATAAGATTATCTATAATATCGCCTTTCCGTCTTTTGTATATTTTATTATATAATATTCTGAGGAACATTAAACGCTGACTTTGAGTGTGATATCATGTATGCCAGGGGCGTATCCACCGGGGGGGCAGGAGGGGCAATCTGCCCCCGTTGAAATTCGCTAGTGCAATGCAAAATACGTAGGCAGGAATTATGCAAATTAGTAATAATACATAACTGCCCCCCTGCTGCCCCTCCAGGAAAAATTTCGAGGATACGCGCCTGATGTATGCCTTTTACTCCTCAGCTCGGGCTCGGCCCGCAATCAGAGGAAAGAGGAAGATAATATGATATAGTTCAAATCCACGTCCACCGTCCAAAGAGAGAGAATAAACGACCTTTTCCTCGAGAGAAAATAAGATACTCTTTCACTTTTCAGCTATAAAGCTATTTATGCTGCGAGGATTTGCTCGCAATAATAATATTTTCGGTGAAATATCACGTCGAAGCCGAACTCGAACCACCATACCATATCATATCACATTGCATAAATACATAGCATAGGCTATGCACTATGCAGTAAAAGGGGGAAAAATCACTTCCTCAAAAACTTGTTTCGCTCTTTAGCTTTCATTTTTAAAAAGTGATGGCTCTAATCTATTTAATACAGAAAATGTGAGGAAATGTTCAATCAAATTAAATAGCCAATGCCATTGTCGTAGGTACATATGTCCAGTCCAACAGGGAGAGCTTGTGTCACTTGAGATGCATTCATGGGTAGCAATACGAGTTGAACCTCATCACACTACCCACCCACTATGTACCGGGCCCCGGGTTTGATTTTCGAAATTGGAGCAATTTCATAACAATTTGAACGCATCCACAATTGCAATTAGATGTTTCTTTGACGATTGACGGCTAATTATTTATGCAATTCTGATCACCATATACAGTATACATTTTTAAAGCCATCGAATCTCATGAAAAAAATTCCTGCAAAAAAATGTACGCAAATGCGAATGCCCGCGTTTCAAAATTTCCAATAGGTAGCTATGTATGTAGTTCCGATGAAAAAAATAAAACTTGGCAAGACAAGAAGGCAACGCGAAATACATAACAGCAGAACAGAACAGACATAATAATAACAATAGGAGAAAAGAAACTATGGCGAAAGTAAACGGTAGTAACATATGATCTTCATAAACCTGTCGTCCGTCCTCCGAGAAAGGTTTTTTTTTTGCAGAGGCAGAAACTGACACGGGAAACGAGTCGGGCACATCCCGAAAGAGAAAAAAAAACTTTTATGACTTTTCTTCTCTCTCTCGCTCTCTTTCCTTCTTTCTTTCTTTAAGCTCTATTGCTATTGCTTTTTTTCCTCTCATTTCTTCCTATTTTTATGGAGGTAGGAAAGAGCTAAAAAATAAAGAAGAAGTAAGTGTTTGTACTGTGTACATATAGGGATAGTAGTAGCAGCAGCAGTAGTAGCCGCATGTCTTTAAGTTTGGCTTGGTCGTTTGGTTCTTGTGTCGCTTCCACTCTTTCACTCACTAAAATTTTTTTTTCCTTTAGCTCCGTCCGAACATGAACATTGAACATGCAGAGCGAGAGGGAAAGGAGAAAAGGAGTGAGTTCAAATTTCTCTTTTGTTATTTTACATCTTATGAATCTTGATGGAGGAAGGAGAAAAAAAATATGTAAGAACAAGAACTAGCTCCTCCGCATCTCTATACTCCTTCCTCTCCCATTTTTGTTTGTAACTTAACGCCTCGCCCATAATAATATTAGATATGAGCAAGAAGAAAAAACTCTCAAGGGTCCATTCATAAAGTACGTAACGCTTCAAACGCATCCAACTCCAACCTTCCCCCCGAAACGCTCTTTTGTTATTTACAAAAATTCCTAAATGGAGTGCCCAGCTATGGTTAAGGTTAAGGCTCGACCTATTCTTCCCCTATAGCGTTACCTACTATATGAATGATCCCTTGCTCTTCTCCTACTTCTGAAGAGAAAAAAATCTCTATATGAACCATTTTTCAGTTTCTTGTTTGCTTACTGGATCTGGATTTCCACAGGAAACATGTACTTAGCTTGGGTCAGAGTGAGGAGGAAACAAAAAAGTGTATTTATTCCGCTCCTCTTGTTTTTTTCCTCCTTCTTCAGAGAAAACCCATGAATATGAATACTGAATGCATGGAATGCTTATAAGTGTTATTATGTGCGAGTGTTCCTCACCAATTCACCATCCTCTTCATCATTGTCGGCGTCATCATGATCATGACCATCATCATAGTAATATTATTTTCTTTTTCCCCTCCTCCTTTCCTTTTTTTTACTCGAGTGAAAGAATTTTCTGAACATTCTGAAGTCATGAGACGTAGTACATACTCGTATAAAATATACAGAAGCAGAGAGAGAGAGAGAGAGAGAAAGAGCTAGACCACAATTAATTTTATAGCCCGTTTTTGTCAAGTCCCATTAAAATCAGACATGCAAAAAAATAAAACTAAAGAAGTGAAGTTCTCCCTAAAAGTTCTTTTATTGTGCATGTGCATGTATTTGGAATAGAACAATAAGTCTTGCTAATCAAATGGCCGACTGTATGTAGTAAGACCACTAACAAGGGAGCTTTTTTAACTGATACGCGAACTAGGAATTCACATATACTGTTTTTGAACAATTAAAGGAAGTTGCGTTTAATGGTACAATTACTTTTCTGTCAATTGAATGTTTTCATATTTAAATTTACATTTAAATAGCGCGCGCTCTACAGCTACAGCTACTTCACTGCACTGCTGAGCGGTCGACCACTAGCAGCAGCAACGAAAGAGACGGGAGAGTCAGCCAGAGTTCATCTGCTTTCTACTGCTACGTTGCATGCTAGTCGCGACCGCGCGCAATTTAAATGCGAATTTTAAAATGTGTAAACATTCAATTGACAGAAAAAGAATTACACCAGTAAACGCAGCATCCTTTAATTGTCCAAAAATAATATATATCGACCCCTAGTTCGCGTATCAGTTAAAAAAGCTCCCTTGTAAGGAGGGAAAAATACATCAGGTTGGTTATCATCTATAGGCATTATCTGCATGATTACAACTGCTTGTTGGATTTGGCTTTCTAAAACACATTTTATCCTTCTTTAATTCGTTCCAATTCCAATAAGCTAGAAAGCAAGTGCTCTTTACACTTTACACCCAAATCAAACGTGTAAACATTATCGAGATCTATTAAAAAAAGCTGATAATTTGATTCGTGTTTCATGTTATTCTGACGCATTCCAACTGCATATGTATGTATGTATGTACATACAACTTACAAGAGGGGAAGATTAAAACAATCGAAAGTCAAAAACAATATTAAAAATATTTATTGCAGAGAATATTTATCTCCGTTGTTGCATGTACATATGTACCTACATAGGTGGATTAGCTTGTAGGTTGGTGTTGGCTTACTTATCTCGCGTGCCGCGTGAAGATCACAAGAAAAGAAAACCCACCCCACTTTTACAATAAATCCATTTGGAAAAAAAGGAGAGGAAATAAAAGAAGAATTATACATTTGAAATAAATAAAAGCGTTTTTGATTACCAAGATTCATTCTGCATCCTCAATCCAATCCTCTGACCGCTAAATTCAAAGGAAAAGCTGTAAAAGATCACGAGTAAAGTTAAGAAGAGAAGAGAAGCTGGAATGGAATCCGGATTTGTTTTTTTTCTTGGCAAAAGGGGTAGAAGTAGAAGATAAGGAAGTGGAGAAGAAATATTGTAGCGTATCATCACTACCACATCATATTGACCAGAACATACAATATGATCCGACTTCCTCCAGGAAAAAAAGACAACACAGTTGAGTTGTGAATGGAAAAAAGCATTTGTTTCGTATTCGTATTCCTACTCACTTTACTTTAGCTACGCTTATTTATTCATATTGCAAAACTACTGCAGAATAGCTGCAGAAGCCAAAAAAATAGCTTTTGTTTCAGAAAAATATATATATACATAGATATTTATTCTGCTGGTATTTTTTGGTTTAGCTGGGTCCGTTTCACTTTTTAAAAAGGGAATGATGTCACGTCACGCCACCACCAATCCCATTATTATTATCATTTGAACTGCACAGCTACAGCTACAAAAGCCATTATTATTATTATTATTATTATTATGTTTATGGGACAAAAAAAGGAAAGAAGCAGGGAATAGAGATGCAGGAGCAAAGGTACCTGTATTCTGTATATTATGTACTTATGTAAAAGAAATGTCCTCATCTCCCTCTTTCCATATTCATGGCATGGCACAATTTATTTAGCTTCGGTGGTCGCAATATCTATCTATTTGTGGCCTTGTTCGACCTTTTCAAAAATATGCGCGGCTGTGGCAATAATAGCAAATAATTTTTTTTACAGTAATTATTACATAGGGAAAAAATACATTTCTCTTTCGGTTTCTTTTACCCTTTCCCTTTTCCTGGTCTCTGTTTCTCTTTAAAAGTTGACTCCTCCATTGAAATTGAAAATCAAAAAATATGAGATCCTCCCTGTAATATTTCAAGCTGCATAATTGTTATGAAAAGGAATTAAGGAATACTACCACACCACACCACTCAAACAAAAATTTTTAGCTATCGGAAATGAAAACAAAAAAGTGGAACAGAAGGAACGAGAGAGAGAGGAAGAGAAAGGAAATGGGAGAAGAAAAGAAGTTTCTTGGCTTTGCTTGGCATCTGAGAATATTTTGGTGTTATGTTGTTAGCGTGTTCCTGATAAAGACTTTTAGTAGTGGCTCAAGCTCACGCTCACGCACACAATCCCAATCACAAAATAATTCTCTTTTTTCATCCCTGTTTTTTCGAGAGATAAATTACATTAAGTGGCTGAGGAAGAAGAAGAAGATGCTCATTTTGTGTTGTTCAGCTAGATAGGCTCAGCAGCAGGAGGAGCAGGAGCAGCAAAAGAATACAATAATATCTAATTCTAATATAATTATTATATTGAAAATGGGATGAAAATCTCTCTTTTTTCTTCATAGTTTTTATCTGTCTCTGTGTCTGACTGAGCTCAGCTCAGCCGAGGCCTTTTTTATGTACGAGATGATATACTGTGATAGGAAGAAAAAGAAGAGGAAAACCAAGAAAAAACACTTGTGCTGACTTATTCTTTGTTAAATTGCTAACCCCACACCATACACGCGACCACTATTACTACTTACTCCTACCGTCTTCCTTTGTGAATATATAGGAAACAGAAACAAGACTACACTTTAAAGCATATCTATCATATCATACCTAATGGGTTGGAGTAACCCTTTCCTCCTTGAATGCCGGGAAGAAGAGAACAACACACACACAAAATAGAATAAAATATGTATCTCGAAACTGAAAAGAAGATTAAGAATCAAGGAGGGAGAAATATCTATTTAAGTGGAGGCGAGTGGCGAGTGCAAGAAAATTAGAAATGCATTAGGTGGCGAATATTGAATCATTATGTTTTTGTGGTTTGGTATCTGGCCTTCCTTATGAAATTGTTTTCTTCTTCCCTCATCCCTCTTGAAACTGAAACTATTTTTTTCAAGCAAGCAGGGTCAAGCAATTTTATTTTCCGGACAATAATGGGCAGAGATGGATAAAACCCAGGGTTTGAACAACTAGTGGGTGGGTCAAAACGGTTTTGTCCATTTTTATCCAAACCCAGTGGGCAAAGTCGGGCTATATTTTACCATTGCAAGTAAATGATAGTTGTTGGTTTGAACCCAGGGCAAAAACAAATCTTGAAAAATAAAACCCGTTTTTATGCGTATTAAAACGAGTGGTCAAAAACAGCATATATTTTACCCACGGTCATCTCTGATAATGGGCAATATCAAAAAATGGACAATAATATGGTACATGCAAACCAGCTAGTTAGTCATAGAGTAAAGTCATAAATGCAAATACAATTTCCATATTGAACCAAGGAATATTGTCCATTGTTACCCATTATTGTTCATATTTTCCATGTCCTGGGAAATAATGAATATTGTTCGGACAAAATCCATCTCTGCTTGTAAGTAAGCTAATTGAAAAATCCGTCTTGTATTGTAGTGCAAAATGCAAAATTGATATTCTTTCCCTCTTTTTCTCCGTTTTTAATGGAAACAAATGAAAGTAATAAAAAAAGTGGGAAATCCAATCGGATTTTCCTGCCTTATTTACAACTTGATCTTTGTTTCCCGTCTAAATTAGATATATACCTACAATATGTTCTATTGTATTACACGTAGATATCCATGCACAAATCTGCTGATTTCAAGGAATTACTACAAGCACATAAAAGCATTTATTACGGGGCCCTCAGTCAGATGACCATCGCATCGCCTTCCGCTCAGTTCAATAAACATCCTTTGAATTCTTCTTATCGTCTCCATCATCGTGACAACGTATGCAGAAAAATAGATATGCACATATTTAGTAAGTATTTAGGTATATGTACAAGTTTGAATCACTGAGAACCGTGCGATTTGTACTGATGGAAAGGAGGTCTGATAGATTTTTTACTGTGCGAATGGGGAAATGTCACT
>JAHZNI010003746.1:0-14853 GCA_027744415.1 Seira ritae | reverse complement strand
AAGTTTCTTGTTGCCAGCGTGTCCATAGCTGTTGCCAGCGTAGTTCATCAAAATTTAGGGGTGTTGCCAGCGTGGTCTTTATGAAAATTTTGAAGTTGTAGCCAGCGTTGCTTGTAGCCAGACTGTCGGGAAACGGGATAAAAACATGGGCTCAGTACATGTAAAAGTTTTTTCACAGATAGGAGCAATTTTATGATTTTAGAGGGGAGGGGTGGTAAAAGATACGCTTTTAGTAACCGACCGCACAATGAAATACATATTCATGTGAAATGATAATATAATAATAATGATATATGAAACTGATGAAAAGATAACATTAAAGTTGCATGCTACTTCTGAGAATTTGTTGTAGCTGTAGTTGTATTGCACGCTACCTTGATTGTGTGGCATTAAGACTCGCTAGAGAAGTATTAAATGGGGAGGGGAGGGAGTAGGATGAAACTAAATCAAAGTCGTGCATAAAAGTTTCATCATCTTCATCCGTTATTGCATCATCACCCCAGCCGAAAATATATGTTTTCTTCTAGCGAAGCAGAAACACTTGATGTAATAAATGCATTTTGGAGCAGAATAGAGTGAAGTGAGTAGTGTGGGTTGAGTACCCGAACCTTAAAAGGTTCCTCGGTAATTTAATATTCGATGTTGACTGACTACTTTTTTCCACAGAGTCTTCATCCTCCTTCTCATCATCATCATCATCATCATCGTGATCATGGGAAAGTGAAAAACGAAAGCAAGCTGAGAAATAAGTTGTAGGAGAGAGTTCAGTAAGTATGAAAGAGTTATTAAGGGTGAAAGACGTTGGAAAACTTTGGACGAGGACAGCCTGAAGCCAAGAGAAAATGAGGCGAAGAAGAGCGCTAAATGATTCTTGTGAACTTTTTAAAGAAAATGGGAAGAATGAGGCAGCCCACGACTTGTCGAACTACGGGATCGAGATAAACGAAGTAGATTTTTCAGACATCATCAACCGAGAACAGGAAGAACATCCAGTTCCATTCTTTTCCACGGCGAGGAGGAGAAAAGCCGGTAATGGTGAGTATGATGATGATGATGGCACAGATAGAAAAATGAATCTTTCTCTCACATCCTGTCCCAACTGCAGTACTCGCTTTACAACGGAAGTAAATCATTATTATTGGCATCATCCTTTTTGCCCTGATGGTTCTCCTATGTCAGTAGCAGGAGCAGAAGAGAGTTATTATGACTGCGCTGTTCAATGCAGTGGTGAGGGGGGAACACAGTTATCAAATCATGCCAAATGCTACAGCTGTGTTGACAATTATCGACAGGATGATGATGATGGTAGGAACGAAGAGATATGGGAAGAATGTAATAATGGACTAAGAGAAAGTACTACAATATCTACTCAAGACATCACTGCAAATCTTCAAGATCATTCCAAGAGAGAAAAAGTATTTTGTGGCTGCTGGCTAAAAATTCTTCGTCCATTTTTCTTAAATTTTGTGGTGCTTCTTTATGATACATTTCTTAAAATTCTAAAAATAAATGGAACTTTTCTACTCGCTTCGAATACGAATGAGAAGAGAATGACAACTTTACGGAAATATCTTACTTCGTGTCTCCCTTCTTCAATGTATACAATCACTTCTTCCCTCGAAGAGTGTGCTACTGCAGGAGTAAACACGCTGTCATCATCTTCGTCATTCCTTGAGTCAACGTCCCCTCCTCCAATCCAGCCATGTGCGAAGAGGAAAAGAAGCAGTAGAGCCGACCAACAAACAACTCATAAATCCGTGACATTTTTATTGAACTTGTTGCTGTTGTTTCTTTTTCTTCACTTATCTAATCGTGATCAACTTTTGACTAGTGCCGAGGCGAACAGCATCCCACTAGGTGAGGAGAAGTCAATTTATCATGTCAAATTTTAATCTCGTATTTTCTTGAATGAGTGGATTAATGAAATTTTGTTGAAACATGATTTTTTCATCTTGAGAAAAATATTTTAGAAACGCTTTTTCTTTCAGTTTTTATTCTAATCCGATTTTGGATTTGCAATCATAAGGCTCCTGTAGTAAAACATGAGAAGCACAACTAGGCAGTCTCGTGAAAACTTACACTGTGCAAAAAGGTACTAACATAGAGTGAAGCAAGCTTATTATTATGCTCAAATAGTGCTTTCTTCCTTCCAAAAAAATCACGGAGCAACAAAACTTTTGCCATTACGCGAGACAAGGAACATATTAAGCTTTAAATTGTTTGCCTAACCTTGTACCGTGTGCATCTGCATCCACTTTCTCTTTCTACTTTTCTTTCTATCACCTGAAAAGCAAACATTCCATTACAATATTTTATTTTTGTCTTGTTGGACAAACAAAATGCAAAGAAAGACCTTTTAGTTTAAAGGAAATGAAAAGCACATGAGCCGGCTTTCCATTCTCAATCTCATGTATTTAGGTTGTTTACTTAAGTTTTTGGCGAAACTGTTTCAAGCTCATGCTCTTTTTATAGGCAGATTGTGCACATATTTGCACATGATAAAAAATGCCATGGCTTCCTAAGCAAACAAATTTGGAGGAGAAAATGAATCTTGTGGCTTTTTCAGATTTTCCTGCTGCAACTAAAGCATCCATGTTTTGGGAAAAGATAGGAAACAGGAAAAAAAAACTTTTTTCATAGGCATATACGCATCTCACCATTTTTCACTTGAAATAAACTTTTAGAACTATTTTTATGAGGAATGAAAAAAGCATCATAAAAACTGCTGAGATGAGATAAGAAAGTACCATACATTTCTAAGCTAAGTACTAGTGCATACTACTGCCAATTTTGTTCGACAAGTTTAAGTTTGAAGACAAGTGATCTCTTGTGATGAGATGAGCATCTAAAGTACTTGAAAAAAAAACTCGAGCATGTCTTCTTTCTACGTTAAACTCTTGAAGGCTGCTCGTGAAAATATGCAAACAGTATCAACAGTATCAAGAGAATTTATGAAATTCAAATAGGTACACACATGAGTTATGTGACTATGCTAACACTAACCGTTTCCCCTACCCTCTCGTACAGGTGTTGTGGTTGAACAAGGACAGAACGAAGTGCGAACAGCGTTTGCTTTCTCTCTGTCAAACTTCACACCGCTGAACATCACAGGGCATTCTGGAACGTTTGCTTTCAACGCTTATGTTGATACCATCAACACTGCAGACGCTTTCAAGCTGTCCAAACTCAGTAAGTAAATTTGGGCTGGGTATTAACTTTGAGAATTAAAAAGAAATTATGAGAAACGATGGATGACTCTTCAAATTAAATGAAATAATTTATCACATTTTTCTTCTTTCTTTGTCTATTTCCTTTCGTCTTCTCAAGTATGCAATCAGTTCTTTCGCGGCGTGTACGTAATAGTGGGATCCATGAATTCCGAGTCTTTCCAAACCTTTCACTCATACGCAAATACATTTCAGATGCCAATAGTCACTCCAAACTTTCCCACGAGACCTCTCAAAGTGTCAAAGGTAATACTTTTTTAAGCTTAAACATTTGCATAGTAGATAAAAAGGGCATGACCATAATACATACTTAGGTAGTTGACTTGCATAACGAGCGAGTCGTGGAAAAAAGTCGAGAGTTTACATTTTCTCTTGCAGTTCTTGCTTTTAAAAACAACTCTCACTAGTTTACTTTGATTGCCGTGCCTAGTTCCAAATCCAGCAGAGCTTAAGCCTCAACTCTGCCATGGACTTCGTTACGAGAGGAGAAAATGCCACTCTGAGTCCTTTAGTTAGGTCTCCCTTGATCAACGACACGTTTCAAAAACTGCTTGATAATGTGACGGAGAGCTCTGGAGCCAGTGAGCAGCAAAGCAGTGAAACTCGTGATACTCTATTAGCCAAGCTTGTGGAAGAAATCGTGGAGAGGGAAAGTCGACGGATGGACTACGTAACAAAGATCCAGCCTGACTTGCACCAGGCCATTTTGGACATCACAACCCATTATGGGTGGAGGAATGTGATATATTTATTTCACTCGAATGAAGGTGCGACCTAGTTTCTAAGAAATTTCACGCTAGAGATTGATAGTCCCTGTCTACTGTATATATTGAGCATAAATAAAAAGCCCTTTTTTATCTCTTGTTGTGCTCCATTCACTTCTTTCAATCTAAATTGTGTTTAAAATTGTATGCCCTCCAGGTTTGTTGAGATTGCAGTCGATTTTCGAGAGGCAGGGATTTCGAAATGATTCGATTCGTGTTCGTGTCATGAAACAAATTTCCAGCACAATGGATGCCCTCTCGATAATACGGAATATTGAAGTTGCTCAGAGGTAAATAAAAAGAATACTTTTACCTAAAATATCGGTGTTTCCTTCCGTTTTGGATCATATACATACATATAGTGCTCTAAATCAGGCGATAGTGTCCGGCCAATAAAGCCAGATAATGCAAAATGTTGACAGTTACAATGAGCTATTTAAGCAAGCTTCGGAAAATAAATACTTTAGCAGATTTCATAATAATTAGTATATGCAGACGGTAAACCTGATTTCATTTGGCTTGGAGCAGAATTTTTTATCCGTCTGACCAAAGAAAGATTTTTATACAACCTAAACCTAAATTGCATCTTATCGACCAGCCTGGCCTGAACTAAATCTGATTTTCCCTTGCCTGACTATTGCATACATACCTTACAAGACCTGTCAATCTTTTACCCAAACTTACCTCATTGCAGCACTATCGCATCGACAGGAAACTTTCTGTATCCCCTACCTCGATATTCCATACAATTCATTAGGCTCTTTGAACATTATTTTTTATGTATTGTGATAAGAAGAAAGGGTAACTCTGGTAGTACAAGCCATGGCATAAAAAGCTTTAAGGTGTGATATATGAACAATAAAGTTATGTGTTTTTATCAATTTAACCACAGGTTTCAACCCAAGCACATAATCCTAGACTGTCCAGCCAGCCTCGCCAAAGAAATAATCATAAGTCACGCCCGGGACTTGCACCTCGGGAGGCGCACTTATCACTACTTGATTGCCGGATTGGTAGGCTGCTTTCACTTACATTTTCTCACTTTTTGCTACTACGCTATTCCTTCTGCAGCTGAGTGCTGACAAAATCATTTCAACTCTTGTATGGGTCTGTCTGGGTCATATCACATCATCATTGGAAAAGTGGTAGTTTTAGTAATGGGGAAAAAGCATGAGATGGAAAAAGAACATGATTTGGCTCTTGTGAGCCCCTACGGGACAATAACAATATAAAGTATATACCAGCGAATGCTTTTTATTCTTTTTAATAACATTCGACCCGACCAACTGCTGATGTGATGGCACGACTAGAGTCACTTGCACAATGTAGTAATTCTTGACTTCACTTTGACTATACTACAGTTTTCAAAGTAAAGCAAAATGCTTTACTGATAGTGCATGTACTAAAAGTACAACATTTAGATTTCATTCCTTTCATAGATAACACTGAAAATTTGAACAGACTTGCTTATTTTGATGTATCTATATCTATATAATAATGTATTGAGTATGATTAAGAGTAAAATTGGCACTCATGGTTGATATCGAATCATACTTCATTCTAGTTCTCAATAATGCATTGAATTTTGTACAGACATTCGATGAACCCTGGGAGAGGATCTCCGAGTTTACTGTTGTTAATGTTACAGGTAAGGCTATCTTCGGAAATGCATGTTCAGTTCTTAGCTTATCAATACAAAAGCATTTAAATGTACAAATGTAGTAAAAATGGACACATCAATTTTGTAGGGTTTATTTGATTGGCGATTGAATGCTTTTAATTATTAAAAAAAACAACTTATTATGCAACATGTGTACAATTTACAAATTACGGTATACATACGTATGTATGGGGCAAAAAACCAAAGTCAAAAAAGTCAAACCTAGAAAGTCAAAGTTAGCTCATGAAACATGAATCAAAGGCAACGAACATTTTCCCAAGTCAAGCAAAAAAGTGGAAGACATGAAATCAAAAAAGGTCCTTCAGAAAGGCGCCCACTTTTAAATGTACATCAAATCAGATTTTCAGTCCGTGTGTATGCAAAAATGTTTTTGAAACAATTTGTATTTTTTCCCTTCATTTGAGTTTGGAATTTTTGTCACTAAAATTGTGCTGAAATAGCTGAATTGTTAACTGAAAGTTCAAATTAGTTGCTAATTTACATGAACCGCGCGTTAATGTCAAGTAGGAAGAAAAAAGTAAAGTTGGTAGATATGCTTGGTAGGTATCTATTTGAAGTGTTTGTAATATAAAGACTCAACTTTGATTCTCATACAGGTTTCCGAATGGTGGATCCGGATCGGAAACTGGTTAAGGTACAGAATAACTCTATTTCCATTAACATTACTTGTTATCAATTAAGTGCAAGCGGTGTGTGGACTGTGAACTAATAGTAGTCTGTCGGCCGTATTATGATATGTCATATTACTTTCTTTGTATTGTATAGGAATTTCTCTCGAGTTGGGGTACACTTGATAGCAATCAATTCGAAGGACGGAAAAAGTACATTTCGGTAAAGATTTTTTCTCTCTGCTTCAATGTCTCCCATTTCTTTTCCTGTGTCTCTCTTTATTTGGAACTGGATTTGCAGTATTTTCGAACGTGTTATTAGCTCTTCTGATGATCATGGAACACAAGAATGAGAATGAGTTCATCTGGTGCAGAAAAAGACAGAAAATACTGGGAGTCATTGTTCTCCTCTGACTTCCTACATAAACTTTTTATGTCCTTTTGTTTTGTTTGTTTTGCTTTTCCATGTAGTACAATTATGATAATAACATGAAACCAAAGCACAAGTACCAGTATTTTGGCAGCATCCCCGATGCTTCGTCTTTACATTAGGACAAGAATATAAATTGGGATTTCCAATGAACATTGCACGTACAAACTCCTCCAAAAAAGGATCCTGTCAATTCCATTCGAAAGTCGGCCACTTTTTCCGTACTAGAGATCCAATGCGAAGCTCAAGAGAGAAAGGCACGATTTAACTCAATTTTCTCATTTTGCAATAACAATAACAATACAATAGGGAGGAACAAGTGCGTACGACAAAATTACTACATACAATATACAAAGAACTAAAATGTTCTCATTTCAAATGCGGCTGGGGAGAATTGAAAAACTGCTACTGAATGGAAATTACACGCGTTAACCCATGTTTCTTTTATTATTTCATATTTTGTAAAGGCCACAGCCGCTTTGATGTACGATGGCGTGTCCGTAATTAAAGAGGCTTTTACCAGCATCCTCCGGGAAAATCCTGATGCTCTGCAGCGTGAAAGGGGCCGGAACTTGACGTGCAATTCTGGTGTTGACTTCCTGAATCCAATTGTTCCATTTGAGCATGGGAAGCTGATCAATGAGCGACTTCGTCGAGTAAGCAAGAAGCGTTAGATTTAGTCCTTTCACAGTTATGAATAAAATTTGATGACTTAAATTATGCTGTTTAATTAAATTAATGTACACACAAAAATGGTAGGGAACAGTGGTGGGCATTTGTCGTTCGCTCATCTCAACGCTCCGCTCGCGTTTCTTAAAATCTAAGTGCACGCTCCCGCTCGTGCTCAGTCCTTTGTTTTTCCGTGCGTTCGCTCACGCTCCCGCTCAGTCCTTTATTTTCCCCAGCGCTCGCTCACGCTCGCGCTCAAGTACTCTGTTTTGTTTTCGTTCGCTCTATGCTCCCGCTCGGAGCAATTTACATACGCAGGCTAATATTCGGCTACAAAGATTTCTTACACCAGCACAAATAATTATTTACAGCTTTACAAAGCAATAATGCAAATAATGTCTTATCTGGCAAGTTTAAATAATTCTCTGAAAGGAAATTTGTTTACAAGCTACCTTGAACGTTTCAAACTAAATCGAAAAAAGGTTAAAGAAAACTTTTTTTTCTTATTTTTACTAGTCTTATTTTTTCTTTGCGCTCGCTCGCGCTGTAACACTTTAAAATTCTTCCAAACGCTCTTTCGCTCGCGCGCTCATTAATGCTCAAGAGCGGAGCTGCCCACCACTGAGGGAATGTAGAAAAGCATTTTATTTTTCATCTGTTGACATATCAGTTTTCATGGCATAAGGACATCTTCCCATGACTTGATATGATCTAAGCCAAGCGTGCCTCTAATGGACTTTGACAGAAAAAGTATTCCGTTACTTTTAGATATATTCCAATGCCAGTAACAGCGTTCGGAACGTTTCCCTCTGGTGAAATATAATGCTATTTATAGTATAGTATAACCCTCACCATTTCTATCCTCTCCTTTCTTCACATTTCTCATTTTGCCGCAATTAGGCCGTAACGTAAAATGATCCTAATGGTAATTAACAGTGAAAATGGGTGAAGGCGATGCAGTAATGAGAATTGGCAATGGTTGATGAATTGGACCACACCCAAAGTCGAGTTAATAAATTTTACGAAACACATTTGGGTGTAGTAGAGAGAGATGGGCAAAATTGTGATAGAGATAATAAATGTCTTTGTATCAATAAATTCTGACTCTGCCCATGGGAAATAGTTGACATTGTGAAGGTATCCAAACTCAAATGGAATTGAACTTAATTATAAAGGAAAACTATGCATATATATGTAGTATTTTGTAGGCTAATGGTCTTTGAAACTAATGGTGGTGGAATTTGTAAAACGAAAGCTTTTATATGTCTCTGTCTTCTTCCTCATGTAGGTCCAAGCGGAAGGGCTTACCGGTCACATTGAATTCAATGAGCACGGTTCCCGTACGAATTTCACTATTGACGTGATGGAAATCACTTTGGAAAGTGGCCAGACTAAGGTAAAGCATCGTTCCAAAAGTAGAAAGTAAGCAATCAAGCAAAGCTTCTCGTTCCTTTTATTTTCCACTATCTCATTTTCGAGAGAAGCTGTGATGCAAAGGCACACAAAGTAAGTCAATAGAACAAAAAGCCGCTTTTCACCGATTTCACGGTGATAGTAGAGGAGGTAGTGGTGTGGTGGTGGAATGAATGGAAGTTTGTCGATCTGATTTCCTTAAAAGGAAAGACGGCATGAAAAGAGGCTTTCGCTTTCCCTTTCTAAAGAAACATGGCTGCTGAGAAAAGAGAAAGTGCGTGAAAGCATTTAGTGGCTGAATGAAAATTGGATGAAATAAAAGAAGGTAAAATGCATGATCATCATATTATGGCGAAATCTCTTCTTGCTTTTTCCCACTTCTCAGTCTCATGCATAAAATATGATGAGCCATGAATCGAGGGAAAAAATAAATTGAGGTGTTGGGCTGGATTTGGTGGGATGTAAAGGAAAGTAAATAAAAAGGAGGAAGTGGAGCAGTTGTAAAACCTACGGAATGAATTTGAGCCTTATTGTATCCAATTTTTTGCTTGATCGTTTCCTTGTTATCCCGATTTTTTATGGAAGTGCTTTTGGTTTTGTAGGTGGGTGAGTGGTCGGATGTCAGTGGATTTGTCACAGCTCAGGAATTATCTTATCCTTTGAGTAAACGAAAGAAACCCGATATGAAGAAGGAATACATTGTGACAAGCATTCTAGAAGAGCCCTACCTCATGCTCAAGAAAGCGGAGAAAGGGGAAACACTCACGGGAAACGACCAGTACGAAGGATTCTGCAAAGATCTTGCCGACTTGATTGCCAAGAATATGAACATTAAATGTACAAATTTTCTCGTTCTCTTTCGTTCTTCCTTTCTCAGACAAGAAACATTTTTCCTCTCTAGAATTACACAAAAATCCAAACCAAACAATAACATGACTCGACATTTGTTTTCCTAAAGAATGATAAAAGCAAATTGGAAAAAAGGGAAAGTGCATAAAAATGTTTGAGGATGAATTTATATATATTTCTTTCTTCCCATTGTTTACTTTATCTACAGATAAGATTGTTCTCGTGAAAGACAAGAAGTACGGTGCGGAGAACCCAACGGCCCCGGGAGGTTGGGATGGTAAGTTCAACAAGCTGATTTCTCAATTTCCTTTTTTTCCTTTTTCTATTTTTTTCACCTCACTAGCGCAGCGTGAGTCTTCCAAGCGTTGTTCAAGGAGAACAATGAACATGGCAATAATTTTTCTATTGTAGGTATGATCGGAGAGCTGATACGTCACGTAAGCCATTCTTATTTGCCGAAATACTTTGAATTTATGCAGGTGAAAGTAGTAAGTCATCTTTCTTGGTATGGTGAAAGTAATAATAAATTTCTTTATATGAGCTATATAATTTTAGTAATTTGCATAGACCCTCTAATCTTCTCTTTAAAAATCTAAACTAATATATAAAAAATGTAGCATGTTAAAATATTTTTAACATTTCTTCAAACAAGCTATACCATACTATACATCTTTGAATTAATTACCTTTTTCCATAATAACTTTTAAGACTAACGAATAATTCTCTGCTTATATATTAAGCTGTAGTATATTCTTCCCTCAATTTTCTCTGCAGACTGCATAATGATTAATATATACTAACCAAAGCGCAAATGAAATATGAGCTTTCCCTTGTACCATAATAGACTTCATCAAGTCCGGAGCCAAAGCCGAATTGCTACATACTAGATAGGCTAACCCCAAAGCATTAGCCCTGAATAGGGTAGCCGATCATTATTGTTTACTAAAGTGATAAATCACGTATGAAATAATAATGAGTCAAAGGAACTGAACAGAAGAAGACTTCTTTCTGAGAAGCTCTCTTGTAGCGGAGCAGTTTACTGGAAAGGGAAAATCTAGATTAGTGGAAACACATCTCCCGATCTAATCCCATTCAAATTCATTAGTGGACATCTAATTTATTATAAATAGTGTTAGCAATGCATGTAGCTATTTATTTCTCCGTCAGCATAATTGTATTCAATTTTCCAACTTCTCCAAATTACAATGTAAGATAATCGAAGAGGCAGAAATAGTGGCCCTGTAGACGGCATAAAGAGAAATAGCTGAAAGAAAAAGCTGTCATGTCCATGCACTATAAAGTCTAAAATTCCTCCAAAAATGCATCTTCTGAGGCTGACCCTCAACATTAGTGAAAACTAGTTCAGCATTCATAGTAATATCTCGAGTGACGCGGTTTCTTCATAACTCTTCTGTGTGCTCTCGTTTATTTCCTTTAGTTCCTCCATATTTTGTAAACATTTCGCAAAACAGAACGAAAACTTTTTCTTTTTAGAATAAAGCTACTCGATAATGTAATATTTTCCGGAGGAAGTATAAGAATGCATAATGTAGTTTTATTTTTCCCCTTTTCGCTGTTCTCATCACATGATCGTAGTCTGTCTGTGTTTAGTTTTGAATGCAAATATCCTTTTCTTTTAGACCTATCTTTCCCATTTTTTCTTCGTTTCTGTGTTCATCCCAAAGAGAAAATCCAAATGGCCTACTTTTATTTTCTTGTTGGTGGGAAAATATGTGTGAAAAAATTTGCTAATTTCTCCCAAATTTATGACAAAAGGAGAAAGATAGAGTGATAGAAAGAATCCTATATTTTATATGTGCTGTTTTGCAGTAGTAAACTTGTTTTCCTTTCCGCTCTACATAACAGCCCTTTGAGAAACCAGTTTTGACAAGATAATTTCCAAAGGGGGTAAATTAAGAAAACTTTTTGTCTTTGACTGAAAAAAGAGCTTTTATCCTGTTAAAAAATATATAAGTGCAATATTTGATTTTGATAAATGTAATGCTATTCACTTTTTTCTTATTCAAACGGAAAACATTAAAAGAGCGAGAGAAAAAGAAAATTATTAAAGGAACCTTTGAATAGGAGGCGGACATGTCGATATCCTCATTGACAATCACAGCACAACGGGAGACGGTTGTAGATTTTTCAATGGATTTTATGGAAGCTGGGATCAGTATAATGATCAAGAAGCCTCAGACAGAAATGCCCGGAGCGTTTTCCTTTGTGAAGCCAATGAAAGGCTCGATTTGGTTCGCTTCATTTGCCGCACTTGTTGTCGTAGCGAGTGTTCTTCTTGTAGTGCAGGGGAAACCTTCTAGACAGTATGCTAGCAGCACAAGTACAAGTACAAGATCTAGTAGAGCAAACAATTCGAATGCCAATGCTGCCACTGCGCCAGACAGCAGCAGTACTAGTAGCAGCAGCCACACTACTACTTTCCCTAACACACTCTGGTTCTCCATTGCCAGCGTTTTTCGGCAAAGTACTCCATTTACGCCACGGTAGGTGGATCAGAAAAAAATTACGACTTTTTCAAAAACTTTTTATTTTCATTTTTTTTATCAAAGTACGTATGTACAGTTGAAGTTGAAATGTCACTAACAGATTTTTTACTGGAAATATTTAACTGCTTCTAAAGACAAAAAATAAAAGAGAGACATATTGAGTCCACTAACAATAACAACCACATACTCACCACGTAAATTCCACAGGCTTGTCTTGTCTATTATTATTATTATTATTATTTTGTTTCTCAATCCTCTTAATTCCCTAAATTGTTCTAAATCAGGCGACGCAAGAGGTTTAAAGTAAATTGCTCCGCTACAACATAAAGGGTTAGTGCTAGTGGGGTGATTTGAGAATTCGTGTTTTGTTTGCGACTTTGGAAAATACATGTGTAATTCCTCGTATTCCAATGTACTTTCAATTTCATAAATTGGCAAAATACTCTTAATCCGACTTCAGGCCTTTTTATACAAGCGTGTTTGCAGAGAAGATTTTTCTAAAGTAGTTTGCAATGTCCAAATTTTTTGTAATGGAATTAGCGAATTGTTTGTATGGCTTACTTTGATGATGATGATGACTTCATAACAAGCAAGAACAAAGTCTTTAAAAAGATGATGATCTCCGCGGCCATTCAAAATCGTCCCTTTTCTCTGTATTCTCAGGAGGCAGATGTAGCAATCTCCGCTGTAACAATCACCGCTGAACGGGAGCGAGTGGTAGATTTCACAAAGCCTTTCCTCAACCTTGGCATATCTATCATGTTCTACAAACCGAAGAAAGCCAATTCCGGAGTTTTCGGTTTTATGAGCCCATTATCAACTAATACTTGGTATCTCTATCTCCCTCCTCTAAATTCATTAAGATTTTTAATGAAGCCATGATCGTAAAAAGCAGAACCAAAGTCGTAAAGAGCATGAAGAGGGGAAAATGGATGAAGTGCTAATGCTTCAAGTCTCACGTTTCCCCTCTTTGGAATAAAAGAGAAGCTCACTTCTTCATCACTTGACTTTTCCCATAGGTATTGTGTGATTGTGGCATACATTGGAGTTAGCTTTGTTCTCTACGTTGTCTCGAGATTCAACGCTACAGAGTGGATCACGGAAACTGAGGGAACGCTCCATAATCAGTTTTCGTTTGGGAACGCACTATGGTTCTCCCTGGGAGCTTTGCTACAGCAAAGCAGCGATTTGATCCCAAGGTTTGCGCATAATACAATCAAAAATAGAAAAATTTATACTTTAAATACATAACAATAATACGATTATTGCATATTTATTCAACGATGAAAAATGGTGTTTGTTTAAGTCGGGAGAGAATTGAAACCTCTTGCATCGCTTTTACTTTTACTATTTAATCGCATTAATTTTTATTCTTTCATTTATAACTTCTCTTCACACCTCGTCAGTCAGTTTACCACAATTCGTGTTTACCGATCAAATAATTCCTGCGTGAGGATGTGAAATGGAACAAATGTTGACTTAATGTTTCAAAGCCGTTTTGATTTTCCTGTTCACAACTTCATGCAAAATGTTCTACTCAAGCAAACATTTACTTTTCCTATGCCATTCTTAATTACTGGCATTCCTTCTAAATGAGAATAACTGCGTGCGTGGATAGGCACCAGAGGATTGTAAAACGTGTACACAAACTGCATAGCAAAAACAAACGCCGTTTTATTCAGTAATATTCCCTTTCTCTTCTAACAACATTTTGAAAATATATTTTTCCTTAGCAAAAATGTTTCTCTCTCTATCTTTCGCAATAAAATCAACCAAATTCCCTGATAGAGCAAGAATATGTGCAATTAACTTCAAGTGTGCAAAGGAAATATTATGGCTGCAAATTGCGTTCGTGAATTTTAAAGTGGTTTTCCTCCTTCTCCTTCTCTTGTAGAATTAACATGTTTTCCTTGTTTCCTCTCAAACCTATTACTAGATTTCCTGCTTTTTAGTGTGTCTTCAAAGTGGGGACTTACTTTTCCCATTAAAAGCAGATTATAGAGGAGTGAAGCGAGAAATTCTTGCCTCTCGTTCCAAAGGAATGCATGATAATGCGTAGGCGTTTTAAATCGTTTTCAATTGTCCATGAATTTTCTGGAGCCATCCAATTTAATTTTGAAGATGCTTTTTGAATAGCAGAGTTCATTTTGCCCCTTTCTTTTCTCTATGTATATTGTTGTAGCGTAGATGTCAATACAATGAAGCGTTTAACTTTTTTCTCGCGAATGTATAGAGATCCGAAGTACCCGTTTACAAGAGGATGTTTGAGTTCATGAGTGGCCCTAATCAACTCAATGTCAAAAGCTATGATGATGGGATCAAGTTAGTCAGAGAGAAAAAAGGTAATTATTATAGCACGAGAGAGATATATTAAGCGACTGATTGCATTTAAAAACCTGAATACGAGGATGGGAGCGTTTGGAAGAATCAGAATTGGTTTTGACCCAACACGACGGTTTTATGGCTTTTGGATTTTATTCATCTTGGAAATATTTACACGAAGATGATCAAGTTTGCTACACCATTATGTCGTTCCTGGACTTTATTCCGTTGTCGCTGTTCAGTTGGTAGATCTTAGTTGCTCCTTCGATTTTGCAACACATTTGCCTGACAATCTCTCAGTTAATGAAATCCCAATATGTGATGCGTTTGGCTCGACAACAGTGAATGATTATGGATAAACTCTTACATGGATTTATACATGG